>JAVXUP010001106.1:0-280276 GCA_033070095.1 Escallonia herrerae
GTTGAATGCACGCTACCGAAAGCCCCCCCCCCCCCCCCATAGTTGATTCTTTCAGAAGTTTTAGATCCGTGGCTCCTTTATGTCGACGACTCGTCTAAGTTAGGGAGTAGTGGAGCCAGGCTCATACTTATCAGCCCAGAGAAGTTCATGATCGAATATGCCATCCGTTTTGATTTTTAGGCATCAAACAATGAAGCTGAGTATGAAGCACTATTAGCAAGGATAAGGTTGGCGCACTCTCTAAGAGTCGATTCTCTTTCAGTCTACAACGACTCTCAGTTGATTGTGAATCATATCTTGGGTGAGTATGGAGCGAAATACGATGGCATGGCCCAGTATCTCCAGGCCGTGAAGACTGAAGCCGCTAAGTTCAATAATTTTGCCATCCGCCACATACCGAAAGACCAAAATACCCAAGCAGACTCGCTGTCAAGACTAACTTCCGCAGACATTTCAGAGTTTTCTTGAGTAATATACATTGAGTTCCTCCGAGAAAGAAGTATTCAGCCCTCAAACGAAATTGATGTAGTAGAATACGAACCTTGCTGGATGGACCCAATTATTCAGCACCTCATTTTAGGAACATTACCTTCAGAGCGAAGCGAAGCACACAATTTACATGCTAAAGCTGCTCGATTTGCTCTCGTGGATGGGGTGCTGTACAAGAAGTCCTTTAGCCTACCATACCTTAAGTGCCTCAGCCCTAAGGAGGTAGACTATGCGTTGCGGGAGGTTCATGAAGGTATTTGTGGGCAACACTTGGGTGGAAAGAAACCTGGCACATAAGATCTTGAGGCAAGGCTATTATTGACCGGGGATGCAGAAAGACGCGATTAGCTTCACGAGAAGGTGTGACCGGTGTCAAAAGTTTTCCCCACTCACACACACTTCGGCGGTGCCCCTTAGTATCTTAACTTCCCCAATCTCATTCACGATGTGGGGAATGGATATTTTGGGCCCATTCCCGATGGCTACTGGGCAACGATGTTTTGTGATAGTCGACATCGACTACTTCACAAAATGGACTGAGGCCGAGCCATTGGCCACCATAACAGCGTCAAAATGCAAAGAGTTCTTCTGGAAGAACGTCGTCTGCCGCTTTGGGGTCCCAAAGGTTCTGATCACAGATAATGGGAAGCAATTCGATAATTCTAACTTTCGAAGCTTTTGTGAAGGCCTTTCCATCGACCTCCGTTTTACATCGGTAGCTCATCCCCAATCAAATGGGCAAACAGAAAACATGAATTGCTCTATCCTTCAATGGTTGAAGAGAAAACTGGACGATGCTAAGGGAGCATGGGTAGATGAACTCCCTAAGGTACTTTGGGCATAACGCACAACACCCCATTCTGTGACGGGCGAGACATCATTTCTGCTGTGTTTTGGGATAGAGGCACTGTTGCCAGTGGAAGTGGGCCTCCCCAGGATTCGAGTGTTGTAGTTTTCGGAGGTAGAGAACGAGGCGGGTCTTCGAGGAAATCTAGATCTATTAGATGATGTACGCGCCCAAGCCGTAGGTCTGATGATTTCAACAAAACAGCGAGTCGCACGACACTAAAATTGAAGGGTTCGAATGAGGATATTCAGAGTTGGCTATCTAGTCCTCAAAAAGTTAGAAGTCTCGGATCCAAAGGCCGCTATTGGGAAGTTGTTTCCAAATTGGGAAGGACCTTTCAAGGTATCGAAGGTGCTTAGACTGGGCATTTATTCACTGGAAACACTTTCAGAAGAGGCAATCCCACGAACGTGGAATGCTGAAAATTTACCACAATACTATCAGTAGAGTCTTGTATGTGTTACAAGACACTTCCTTTTTGGGGGGAGTAGAGTAGAGCTCGGTTGAATAATAGAGATGCGTAATTTCCATTGTAATGAGAGTCCTCTTCAGTTTGAAATAGATCATTTCTTTTATCTCAGCCTATCATCCTTATCATTGTTTGAAAGAGTTATTTCTCACATCAGCACAACGGTGTTGGTTAGCTCAGATAATGATATTTATGTTCCCAAGAACAATATAATTCAATATCAGATTGCCCAAACAGACTGCTCGAACAAGTAAAACCATGAATGTTGCTCAAGCAAAGTATCACCCAACGTGATAGGGTAAGACACAAGTCTTACCTAACACAATCTAGCTTTAGTTCTAGCCCGAGAAACGGCAAAACCAAGTGGGGGATCGTCATCCCACCCCGTTTTGTTAATTCAAAATCCAGCCAAGCATGAGTGTTAGGCTTATTTGCCAGCCCTTAGCTGACGATAAGGGTTTGCGTCAAAGTAAAAACAATGCAAGATGTGAAAGATTCAAAACACAATTGCGAAAATAAAACCCATATAGGGGTAAAAAAAAACATATCCATTTGCAAGCTTCTGGGATAATAAAAGTACTGGTGGCAAATCAAAGGTGATTACAGAAATAGGGAACAAAAACAAAATGTCCTAAGATGTAGGAACATTCCCCGATCGGACACTTCTCCTCCCTGGGGAGATAGTATCCCTGGCTTTGGTAGGCTAGGGTATTTGGCCATCGTCAACTCCTTGGCCTTCTGAAAGCCTTCCTGGAAAATAGAAAGCCCATCTTCGGTCTGCTTCTACAGCCACTCCTCGCCAGCATTGCCATCAAGGAACTCTTGAATAGCCTTGTTCCCCATTTCAGCCTTCTCAAGCCTCAATTTCTCACACATCTTTTCTACTCGACCAAGTTTGGTAAGCAGATCCATATTCTCCTCTTTAAGGTCCTTGACTTCCTTATCAAGCTTATCAGCTTTGCCTATAGCCACCCTCTTCTCAGTTTCAGCGGTGCGAACCACGTCCATCACCATGTTGAATATGTCCTGCATCTGACTACTATAGCAATACGCCTGGAAAGAGAAGAGAAATGAAAGCGATTATGAAGCCAAAAAATAGGAGGAAGTTAGTTGAAAACTCAAATAGAATAAGTGGCTGAAGTTACGTTATATGCAGCCTGAACGTGAGCCATTACAAAAGCCTCGTGGGGTTGATTCTCCAAAATTACTCGGTCAATAGGAAGCACCCCAGGAGCCAGATGCTGAGCAGAGACATGCGAGCTGGGCATCCCAGAGTCGCCCCTCCTTATCGTTCATCTCGAACGGAAAATTGGATCTTGATCAGCAGGAAGATCTTCTATGACAACTAAGGGCGCGAGAGGAGTCGGAGCCCGAGGTCTTTTTATGAGAGGGGAAGAACCTTCTCCAGTCCCCTCCTTCCTCTTCCCTTTGGAAGCCTTTTGAAGCAAGCCTAGAAAACCTCCCTTCGCACCTTCACCTTTGCCAGACATCTCTGCACGGATAAGCAGTAAAGTTAGTTGTATGTATGAAGTTTAAAAATAAAAAAATAATAATAATACATATGTGTGCGGCAACAAACATTACTGGGAGTCCTATAAGATGATGTCCCCACCGCTAACTCTGGAGACTCATGCCTCAAAACAACACGAGGTTCTACGACAGAGGTTGGAGGAAGAGGTGGAACAGTGGTAGGAGGAATAACCCTGCATGCCGCAACTTTTGGTCAGTAAAAGGTTCATCAATACAAAGAGCACCTCTTCTCTTTATGTGATCAAGGAGTTTCTTCGTATGAGCATCGGGCACCTGAAAACCCTTCTTCTCATAATCCTTACAGAAGGCATTCCACTTCCGAGGGAACTCCCATCTACCACTTGGCCGCTATATGAAGAAGTATCGAGAATGCCAACCCTCATTGGATTTGGGGCCTCCTTTGATGATTCTAACTTGATTGAGAATGTAGTACCACCCCACACTTTTGGCCATATTTTTTATGAAGGACACCTCAAGGTATAGCCTCATGAAGTCATGGACCGTCGTTGGGTACCCCCGAGGTTTGAACAAGATAAATCAGGCCGAGAAGTTTTCTCCACCTATTCAGCAAAAGTTGGGCGGGCGCCATATTATAGTAGTTAAAAAATGCGACAGCGTATGGGTGCATGGGAAGTCTATAGCCCAATCTTATCTGGCCTTTGTAAACACTCATCTCCAGATCCGTGCCGTAGTTGGCAGGTTCCTGAAGTGCCAGAACTTGAGTAGTGAAAGGTGGAGGCAAAGGAAATTCCTCCAAAAGCTCTACTATGCTCTGCTTGCTCATTTTGTTCCTTTTGTCATCCGAAGTAAACCAAGTTTCTTCGTTAAATTTATCTTCGGCCTCATCCTTGATATCCCCAAGTGCATCTCGGCTAGGGAACGGAATGCTAGCTTGAGGAGTGAAAGTTCCTACTTGACTTCTAAGTGTTGAAGTGCCTACTTGTGAAGACCTACTTTCTGAATCACTTGCTAAGGGGTTTTCTGGTGAACTAGTTGAGGACGAAGAAGAACTACTAGATGATGTTGATGACATCTTCGATTATAAAAACTAGAGCTATTGAAGAGAAATAGATTAGTGCCGAACAAAAGGAAGATAAGGAGGAACTTACTTGCAGAGATTGAGCCGAAAATGAAGAAAATGAATAGCAGGGGACAGAACGAATGGAAGAACCCCAATATATAGAAGGGGCTTGGATAACCGTTCCTAGGAAGGCGACAACATTTAATGCACCCGTCTAGCGCAATTTCGGAGCATTAATTTTTTAATTTCAAATAATAACCGCCTTAGTTTTGACAGTATGATGACCGTTACACTTGCGCGCCTCCCCAAAAGATAGAGGTGGTAAGATGTCAATAGAACCCTTGCCACGTGGCATGCTCAAGCACAAGTCCATGCCCAAGCAGGACCATAGATGCTCAAGCATAATGTCCATGCCCGAGCAGACTTCCGGAGCAGGACCATAGGTGCTCAAGCACAAGTCCATGCCCGAGCTAGCTATCTGAGCAGAATGCCCGAGCAGGACCATAGATGCTCAAGCGTAATGTTCGTGCCCGAGCAGGACCTTAGGTACTCAAGCACAAGTCCATGCCCCGAGTAGGCTGCCCGAGCAGGACCACAAATGCTCAAGCATAATGTCCGTGCCCGAACAGATTGCCCGAGCAGGACCATAGATGTTCAAGCATAATGTCCGTGCCCGAACAGACTGCCTGAGCAGGACCATAGATGCTCAAGCATAATGTCCATGCCCGAGCAGGCTGCCTAAGCAGACTTCCCAAGCAGGACCATAGGTGCTCAAGCACAAGTCCATGCCTGAGCAGGCTGCCCAAGCAGGACCATAGACGCTCAAGCGTAATGTCCGTGCCTGAGCAGGCTGCCCGAGCAGGACCATCGATGCTTAAGCATAATGTCCGTGCCCAAGCAGGACCATAGATGCTCAAGCATAATGTCCGTGCCCGAGCAGGACCATAGATGCTCAAGCACAAGTCCCTGCCAGAGTAGGACCATAGGTGCTCAAGCATAAGTCTATACCCGAGCAGGCTGCCCAAGCAGACTACCCGAGCAGGCTACCCGAGCAGGACCATAGATGCTCAAGCGTAATGTTCGTGCCCGAGCTGGACCATAGATGCTCAAGCATAATGTATGTGCACGAGCAGGACCATAGATGCTCAAGCACAAGTCCATGCCCGAGCAGGACCATGGATGCTCAAGCACAAGTCCATGCCCGAGCAGGACCATGGATGCTCAAGCACAAGTCCATGCCCGAGCACTCAAGCATAGGGCTTGCGCCAAGCAGACTCCCCGAGCAGATCGCCCAAGCAGGATTCTTCCACTACTCAAGTTCCATAATTCACCGCCCAGGTCTCCCGACCAGAGCTCTTGAACAGATGTCCCGAGCAGAACTCCCGAGTAGGCTGCTCAAGTATGCCTTTCTTTAATTTCCCCCGCGTAACAAATAACAGACATGAGAAATCCATGGTCACTTTGTCTTTGGTTGGCTTTCACACCATATGCTTTTGGTTGTTCTCTTGGAAAGAACCGTCAAAAGCAGGGGGCATTATGATATAGTTAAAAATGTCTATCCAATTAGGTGATGACACATGGCATGGTTGACTCCGAGTCAACCATGGAGTCCGTATTCGGATAAGCTCTCAAAGGGCTGATAGAATCCTTGTAGGACTCAACCACTGGAAGAAGAGTCCTAACCTAATTCTAATGTATGAGGAGTCCATCGGAAGAGAGTCCTGAAAGAAAGAGGATACTGAGGGCGGAAAATGTCTCAGGTACGCAACTAAGTTCACACACAAGCACCCAGTGCATTTTCTGCTATTCAGAGCTTCAACTCTGTAGCGAGGTTCTGACTTTAGCATCGGAGTATCCTCCACCGAAACACCCCCGGTGGTGACTCCGTATTCTATTTTGCAGGTCTATTTCCCGGCCGTGATTCTCAATCAAGATTTAATCAGCAACACTTCGTAAAAGGTAATAACGTTCCCGTCCCATCTCAAATTTGACCAATTCATTAGGTAAAATAATAGGCGTGTCCCTATCCTATCTTTTTACTTTAGATTTTAGTAGAACACTCTTCCAAAGAATATTCTAGCGTTGCAGGGGGCATTTGAGAAGTATAGAAGTACGCCTATAACAATAACAATGTTATAAAAAGCGCGTTCAATAAGGCGTGCTCTCGGTGCGCCTAAAATAGTAACACCTAGGTACAATATCCCCAAATCTGTTTCACAAGTCAAAACCCCCGGCCACAACTATCACAGTCTCACGCCCGGTCACCCCTCGTCACTGTTCCGTCGCCGCCGGCCGCCTGTTGTTCCAATTACTACCGCTGCTGCAGCCGCCGCCGCAGCCACCGCTGCTGCTCCTCTTTGCCCAGTTGCTCCTCTCTGCCTAGCTGTTCACCTGCGCCGGTTTGTCTCTCTATTCTTTCTGCTGTAATTCTGCTGCTTAAGAGAACACAAATTCTCTGGTTCTGGGTAATTGTCATAATCTCCAAGCTTGAACTTTTGCGGTGAAGTATGTAGAGGTTGCTGATGAGTATGTTTGGGCCGTTGGGCTGATTAATTTTTCTTCTTCATTATTGTTTAGTAAGTTGTGGGAATAAATCATCTTGGGGTGTCAGAAGCATTTGTGGCCTCATTAGGTTGGGTACTTGGGTTGAACCATTTTTGGCAGGGGTGTAAAGCTTGGCCTTTGGCGAACGAAGAGGTCTATCAGATGATTACCCTGTGTCTCCTGCAATGAACTTATTCAAGTGAGTGTATCTAGAGAATTTTTTTCTTTCTGTAGTATTAGAGATCTGCTTTTTTATGTGAGTTTAGTCACTTTTGGTTGTAGTACCTAGAAGCTTTTGGGTATGACAAAATGCTCTTATAGCATAGGAAAAATGGTTCTAGTGTTAGGCGCGAGGTGCGCGCCTAGTCTCCAGGGATCTTTTGCGCCTTAGGTGCGCTTTAGGTGCGCCCGCACCTTTAATAACACTGGCATATAACTATGGTGAAACGTTTGATACAAATAACTCTCAGCAATAGGGAATTTTGAGGCTAAAATTGGATTGCAATCAACTTCAGTTCATTTTAGAGGCCGTAAATCTCTGAATAAGCTTTCTAACTTGGAGTGACACACGATAACTCCTCATAGATCAAAAGTTAAGAAGGTTTGCCTATAAGACCGCGCCTGGGGCGCACCTTTCCTTCATCTTGCACCCGGGCCAAGCTCACTAACGTAGTGGTAATATTGTTCCCCCCACGTATTGACATCAAACGGTTCCCTGTAATTGAATACAAGCAAGAAACTTTTCTATTCCTTTCCATTAGCTTTCAATAAAATACCACTCATGGAATGTTTTGGTACAATGCTGCATATAACTAGGTATAGAATAATGATAAGACCTCTAGAGGCACTCGGTACAAGGGCAAGTTGGGGTGAGAGTTGGTTCCATATACTCGATCTGATAGGCTACAGATATCTGAATAATCTCTCCAAATTGGAGTGGCTCATCTATTAATACCTTCCGGATGAAAGGTTATATAGCCTTAAGAAGGTGTGCTTGCAAGACAACTCTCTTGCCACTTGCTTCCTCTTATTGTGCTCCTTTCACTATGACATTAGTGACATTCTCATCCAGTTTCGGAATCAACTGGTTCCAGTGTCAGTAGAAAATGCATAGCCAAACTCCTTCGTGCAACAAGATTCGACTCATCTATGGCTCTGGCCCACTTAGAGCACACGCCTCCCTTTGGTTGTGTCACACTCATTGAATAATGTTCCTGCCTATCTGGAAATGTAACGCTTCTTATGCGGCTTTGACATAGGCAAGTTCCATTTTTATCCACATGCTTGGCTTTCGACTGACCACCGCTTGTGGAACGTTATGGTATAGTATGAGCATATAACTATGTCTAGATTACAAAAAAAAATCTTTGTCGAAAAGCAACTCTCGTCGGGAAGAGAAGTTTGGGTCAAATCTAAGGTCCAATGAAGTTCACTAAATTGGATGTATCAAAAATCTTTGAATAATTTGCTAACTCCTCGCGATGAAAGTTATTACCGCCTTGCTTGCAATATAAGAGAGCTCCCTACACGACCATGTCTCTCTTATTCACCCCTTATTAAAATGATAATAATATTCCCATTAGATCGGTGCTGACAGAAAAGATACATCCTGGGCCCATATCCTCGCTTTTAGCTTCAACATGATTTTGCTGCAGTTGGAGCACACCGTCTCTTGTGCTGCATGTCATTAAGAGGGTAATAACATTCCCACCTTGTCTCAAAATCGAGCAGTTTCTATGTAGTACACAATTATGTGATTCTTTTTTTTTTTGGGCCATAGCTTTCAGCAAAACACCACTTGTGAAACATTTTTGTGCAAAACAAGCATATACCTATACTTAAAACAACGATAAAACCTTTAGAGGCACATAACTATGGTCAAGAGGGTAATGCGGGGTTAAAGTGAGGATCAATCAACTTCAAATTATTTGAGAGACCTTAGATTTGGTGAACAAGGTTTTTGAATTGGGTTGACTCGTTCAAATTTTCTTTTCAATTGAAAGTTGTAGTCTTACATGAGATAAAACGTAAATATATGCAGAACAGTAGATACTAGTAGCGGTGAGCACCAAACCGTTTAAATTGATATGAATCGCTCAAACCGAACTAATCCATTTTGAACTATCCAAATGTTTTAACGATTCAGTTTCACATTTTTCAAATTGACTTTCGTTCGGTGTGGTCCATGAATCACACTTTTTAAACCGACTCGAAACCAAACCGAACCGTATGTTAATCTATTTCTAATAACATGCATTGATAATTTCACATAAATGGTACTGAGAAAATCTAAATAAATAAATAAATCTTGGAAGTTAAAAGAAAAGAAATAATGAGAACACTTATAACACATAAAATTTGTGAACAATATTTATTTTATATTTACTTATTCTTTCTCATATATCAATGAGTACTTATATATCAATTGTAACAAGATTATATGCAATTTAAAAAACATATATATTTAATTTTTTATTATAAGTAGATCCAATAGTAGTGTCCAAAGAAACAACATATTTAAGTAAGGACAAATTGTTTAAATCGACCAAATCGAACCGTCTAGATCGACCAAACCGAACCGTCCTAACCGATAGTGGTTTGATTCAGTTCGGTTCACAATTTTTCAAATCGAAGAGAAGCAGTTCGATTTGCGGTTTGATCTTCAAATCAAACCAAACCTCCCAGCATACAAGATTTTGCTACCCATTCACATAAGCAGACCTGACCTGGAGCCAAGAACCCGGATACGGGCATTCATCCGGCGGGTATTTTGTATCTGTACCCGTACAGGTAGGGTAAGAGACTAAGAGCGGATACTTAGGTATCTTTTAGCAACGAAAGTGGAGTTTAGATGGCTTTCTTTCTCTCAGTCACAGCAATCCTCAAATTATCTTCGTCGCACCAAGAGGCATCGGGGGAAGAAGCCACCGTGACAGCGCGCCGCCTCCTGCAACCGTGCACCACTTCCTCTAAGTATGTGTGCGCGTCTGATGTTTATATAGTGTGTGTTGCTCTGTGTGCGCGCGTCTATATGTCGTGTAAGTCGGTGCGTGCGCGACGGTTTTGTCTGGGTGTGTTTGTGTGTTGTTTAACCACAAACTGCCGTATCTGATTGCTGCCTAAAACGAAACTAACCGCAGCCACCGTCCAAGCTCTCATATCTTCCATTGTTTTAGTTGTAGTTTATGCAAAATTATAGGTTTGACTAACAACCAGGTAAAACTATACTTTTGGCCTTTTGACTGTAATATGTATGACTGAACCCCTTGCCCTTCAGATTGTATACATAGGCAGAGTGTTTAGGTCTTCAAATGGGAAAATTTTCAAAGCGACGGACGCAAGTGGAAGCAAGTGACACTGGTTCAGAAGATGAGGGCGATATAGAAGCGAAGGTGTTAAATTTTGTTAGTGAACTTTTATTTGTATCTGTTTACTACGGAACAGCATTAACGGGTCATGGAATTTTTACTTGTAATTGATGCACGCAGATGGAATATGAGGAAGATGATAATGATGTGTGTGGCGAGAGTGGCAAAGAGGACACACAGGAGCAGGAGGGGAATGATTCTGAGATGGAAGAGCTTGAGAAAGAGTTCTTGGATCTTCGTCAAGAGGAGCAGTAAGATATCTCCTTTTTGGTGCTTTAAGTGTCTATTACACTCCCCCCATTTTTGCGTATCTGTACTCCTTAGAGTGTAATTCTTTTTTTTAGAATTTCCAAGCTAGTAGCTTCGGTGTTGTGGTGATGGCTCAAAAAGCAAATGGATGTGCTGGGGGAAACAAACTTAAAATCCGGTGCCAGAGCTAGAATTTGCTAATATGTAGGTCTAAATATGTCGCTTCCTTGTGAAATTTTCATGAAATTAAGGTGGGCAATTTTGAAACTTCTTGTTTAAGAAAATATCAACTTATTGCTAGCTAAAAAAGAATATGAATTGTCCACCATAAGCTACTAGTGACTCTGGCCATTGAAAACAAGCGAGGACAAGAAATTAAGTTGTCAATGTCACTACGGAGGTCGCTTGATATACCTCTTCCTGTCAGTCACCATCAAGGAAGGCATTCTTGGCACGAGAAACAGCTAGAGAGGTAAACAACGCTACAGAGGCGAACTCAGCAAAAGAGAAATTGTGTCTGGAAAAATAAACTCCATACACTTGAGTATATCCTTTAGCCACTAATTGAGTGTTCAACTGCGCAAGAGAACCATCAGGGTTTACATTGACAACAAACACCGCCAATGATCAACAGCAGACTTACCAATAGGTTTCGAATCTCTGTTTGATTTTGTTCCAAGGCCATCATTTCCTCTTCATATGTTTTTGCTATCCAGTATGCAATAAAGCCTTTGAGAGATTTTGGGAAGTTAACGAGACAATATTCTCTTAGAATATATGTGAACTATGAATATGCCTATCTGGTTTGTGTGCGATAATTTGGCCCTAATCTTTGCTGGTTATTATTGAGAACTATGAATCCAAACGACTACGAAGTCATGCACAACCACACACCTAGTTTCACTCCCACACTTCTATGTATCTTTGCCATGTTTTTCTCAGAGATCTTTTGAAGAACTTAAAGCATCACAAGGACGAGGATCTTCTAAAAGGTCAAGCAATAAAAAGCCAAAAGGTATTGTCTTCTTGTATTTTACCCTGTTCATGGCTCCTTCTCCATTCTTTTTGTGATTTTACGCTTTTCTTTTGATGACCTGGCTACTCTTTGCGATAGTTTGCACTTTCATTTTTGCTGCTTCTCTGTATGTTTCCCCTCAAAAATAGTTGATTTATCTTCTTGCTCTGAACTCTAAAGATGGGTTTCAGTAATGTTGTGCACCTTCTTAACCGTTGCGACCAGTGTTACCTGGTTTGCAGTTTTGATGTTAGACTCTTGTGCCGTCCATGCTTCCTTCAAAGTCATATTGCATCTCTAAGTTCATTTTATGATTCTTGATTGACTTTCTAAGGGTTCATATGCTTTGGTATCTTGTATCGTACAGGTATGGTTCGTTGGTTTGCTGTTTGTAGTCGCTGTTCTCTCAAGATCGCATCTTTTTGGTTCCCTTTGGCACGATGTATATATGTCTGTGTGTGTGTGTGTCTGTGCGTGCGTATATACGTGTATGAATCGATATGTATACATCACTTTGCTTGGCAAGAAAGGTGAGGGGAGGAAGATAGAATTCAGTGATTATTTTCTGACTTCTTTGTAGTAAATTAAATACAACACTAGTTATACCAAGTTTTGGTATACACCTTTTTGGTTCTCTAGATATAGAGGACGAGTACTGCGGAGTACCATCTTCCAGGTCACCTTTACCGGTACGCAGAATGCTATTGGGGAGGTGTACTAGGCAACCCCAGTTGCAGTCATCAGGATTTTATTAACAACGAAAGGTTTTGGTAACCTAGATCCATGGTTGTTTGTTTTGCAAAGGTTGCTTTTCGTCTTAACAAAGCCTTTCGTGAATACTTACCCTCCCGTGGTTAATAGTTTGTAGGGTACTGCTTGTTTCTTTTTTTTCCTCTTTATAATAAAGGTTTTATTTTGTCTTCTTCTCTTGTCAAGGCCCTTTGGGACAAGAACCTTGAGCTCAGGTTTTTGCTGCAGAAAGCGTTCACAGGCTCAAATAGACTTCCACAGGTTCACAGTGGCTGATGACGCTATTGCCTCGATTGAGTTTATGCTGAATTGCTATAGTACAATAATGATGAATTATCTGCAGGAGCCAATCAGATCCTCTTTCTGTACTTCTGGTGATGTGATCGAGGAAGCATATTCAGATCTTATTACCTCATCAAAGAAGACGATGGATTCTTTACTAGCACTACAGAGGGTGTGTTAATAATGATAAATTATCTTGCATCTCTCATAGGGTTCTGGGAATACCTCTCATAACTCAGCTTCATGTTTCTATCATAGTAACCTGTTATTATTTGTTTTAGCAGGTACTACTAGAGAAGAATCCATCCATCACTCAAGTCACAGATGGTATGTAGAACAAATAATCTGTAGCTGCATGCCGAAATTTGAATGCTAGTAATAAACTAAATGAGCTATTGGAACTTGGGTCGTTGTGATGTTTGGTGGACCAATCTTTTCTCCTTCCTTGTCTCTTGTTTGTCTTGAAGCAAATATCTTCCAAAATTTTAAAACCATCTACAATCCTGAAGGATTACCTTGGCGTGAAGCTTAGAGAATTTTTCACATTTGTAAAAGCAACTCTAAATGCATTAAGTGCTGACATGGCATCTAATAGGAGGTGTGTGGTTAGGATTAAAGTAATAGAAGTAAAAGTAAGGGGGCTTTCTTTGTGCTTAATTGGCATTTCAAGTCAAATACTTCCTCCGTCCCACATAATTTGCTCAACTTTTTTTTTCACGCAAATTAAGGATTTAAGTGATATATTGTGTGTTTGCCATTCTATACTTTAGAGAGAGGAGGGGAAGAAAGTGGGCCAGGGGAAGAAAGTGGGCCAGGGGAGAGAAAATGGGTTAGTGGAGTGTTAAATGTGGAGAGAAATGAATAAAAAAGTGTAAGAAAGTGGGCCAAGAGAGAGAAAATGAGTTGATGGAGATATAAATGTGGAGAGAGAAATAGAATAAAAAAGTGTAAAAAGGGTAAATATGTAAAAGTACCTACAAAATCTTTCTTAATTTTAAAATGAGCAATGTTTGTGGGACGGACCAAAAAGGAAAGTTGATCAAATTATGTGGGACGGAGGGAGTATCAAAATTGTGATCATTGATATGCCATCTTTTTTCTTTTTGCTTTTTGCTTTTCCTAGCCTTTTGTAGACGTATGCAACTGATTGGTGAAAACATTTTGTATACTTTCAACCATCTATGCCATAGTTTATGACCTCAAACAAGACATAATTAGAAACGTAGATCTTCTTCCTATAATTTTTTTTTTTTGAGGAATAGCATATATGAGGATGTCGTTTGAGTTAAAGTTGGAATACTAGTGCAAAAGTAGCTTCGGCTTGCCCCATATATACGTTGCTGTCTAGGATCTGTTGATGCTTTGGGACCAAAACTAACCTTTCTGGTTATACCTTGATGATGACTTCAGTTTCTTCCTCTTACCAAACAGGTATATATAATCTAGTTATACATGATCTAGGTAGCACGGACACCGACGGGGACACCGGACACCGCAATTTTCAAAAAATCGGATTTTGGACACCGCAGGACACCGCTATTTTTTTTAATATTTTTACTATATATATATTTAATAAGTATCAAATACATTCCATAATCTAAAATAACAAATAATAATGAAAACTACCAAAATAAGGAATTCAAATACAAGTCATACTTAAACGTTAAATCTAACAAAACTCTTTAAGTTGACAAAATAACTAAGTATAAAAAAAAGAGAGAGAACTCTTCTTGACAAAATAACTAAGTTAACAAAACTCTTTAAAAAAACCAAAACCATCCGAGTGACTCTCGAGTCTTGAGTGAACGACGGAGGGAGAAATAAAAAAAGAGAGAGAGAAGCAGTCACAGACGACTTCGAAGAGAAGGTACCTGTGAGTCAGCGACGGTGGCGAGGACCTCTAGCAACGATGCAGTGAGCTTCGGCGACAGCGACGGCGAGTCGCAGCAGCTGCTTCAGTCTTCACGACGGCGACAGAGACTGGAGTCGTCGGCATAGGCTTCGGAATGTTCGCGAATAGCTCCGGCGACAGCTACAAGTCGATAATGGCTTCCGTGAGGTGGTTCCAAGCTGACGGCCGTAAGGTGAGATTCGCATATGGTGTTTTTTTTCAGATTAGGGATTTAGGGCACAATCTATTTCTGTTAAAAATCCCCACATATTACATTTAATACCGATTGACCCCCAAAATTAGTTCCAAAAATTCCAAAGTAGCCCCAAACGGTCGAACACTGCACACTACCGTGTCCGACACGGTGTCGGAAAATAAAAATAAATAAATAAAAATTCGGACACCGATTGGCGGTGTCCAACGCGTGTCGGGCGGTGTCCGGAGGGTGTCGGGGTGTCCGTCCATTTAGGACACCAAACCCCCCCCCCCCCCAGGAGGGGTGTCCGTGCTTCAGAGTACATAATATGACCGAGTTCATATTTTTGGACTAGATTTGCCTTTAGCAGAAAAAGAGCTTCTTTGTAGATTGATACCATCTTTTTCATCAGCTGTTGCTTTTTTGGAAGCCAAATTTACTTTCTCAAGAAGATTATCCTGGCTAGTTTCCTTCTCCTTTTATGAGGTTTCTAAAGATTACGAGTATTCATTCTGAATTTTTTGACTGCAACCTATTATGATTGAGCCATCTGGCATGTTTCACTGCCTTCAGTTGTATGTTATGAGAACTCATGCAGTTTTAACGTGTTTGAATGTACGTTTGCATAGCAATGACACAATAAAATACTTAGTCCTCCAAAATTTTCATCTTTAAGGTAGCTCTGGACAAAACTACAAACATCCAGAAGCCCTTAGAAGCTCAGAACAGGAAGTAGATGAAGAGTGGTTGCAAATTTCCGAGATGCATTCAAGGTACTTCCATTTCATTTGGATGCTGGTCCCCTGGTTTACGTGTCTATTTTAATCATCATTAGTCATACCACCAGTCTCGTTGAAAGTGAGAACTGCTTGGACTAAATTTCACTCTACACAGTTGAAATATTTATAGAGACAGACACATGTATTTTATCTTTGCTCCTACATCTGTATAGCGACAGACATGTTTTGTATAACTCGTATTCTTGACCTTGCAAAATGGATGCTAGGCGACCAATCTGGTTTTCTGGTTTCTAGCCGAGTCCTTACCTTCTCACTGAAAAGTCACGATGAGCTGGCGTCCATCCATGGCGTGGAAAAGGATGTCCAAGACTTGGATTTTGGGGCTCTAGTTTCGGGGTCTCAACCGAAGAAGGCAAGGGCAGAGTACTTTGTTCTTGGCATGGGTTCCAAGGATAAGGCAAATGAGGTGCCCAAGAAACGAAACTCGCCAAGTAGAGCTGGGACTTCTTCCTCTGCTTGGTCTGATATGCCTCATTGTCTAGGCTGGAGTGTGTCCATTGAGGAATCGGCCTTCAAGAGTCCCCGTACGACATGCGAGTGGTCTAGCCAGGCGATCATCCATATGGATAGCAAGACACTCTCTGGTTATGGCATTAACAAGATGACCAATGGAATGGTCCAGTTAATGTCCCAGGTAGGTTTTTTGGAAATCTGCCTACTACCCCCCATATCATTTCTTTCTCCAAATTTTTAATCATTTCTTTTACAAGGCCTTGGCGTAGGTGCAAATTGGGTCTGAGAAATTGATCGTCGCGGACAAGATTGTACGTGTATAAGGAACTAACCAAAGTTTGAGGACACAGGCTGAAGTCCAAAATGGGCTGGCCACTTATATCCTAACTAGGACACACATATTCCTTCAGGAATTTGACCCAGATTGCTGTTCAACTTCACTGCCGTTCCTAATTCAACTATTGCACTTAGGTATTATGTTGTGGATTTGTCCTTTTACACGCAGAACATAAAGTTTTGGACCTTCTTCATATTGGTAATGTAATGCACTGTAGAAAGTTAGATTCGCTTAGACCCTAATCAGACGAACTTCTTTAGGGATAACTCTTTGGGGATGCAAGTCTCAACATTCACTGATTTCTGCATAGAAGATGAAAAGTTTCTTCTTTTACAGTTTACTGATATATCAAAAGCAATTCTAAGTTTATGTCAGCTCTCCAGTGGTCTTCCAGCACATTTAACAAATTCTCAACTGTCAGCTTCTCCCGGTTTGCTGCAAATTTTTTTTTTCTTTGTGAAATAAACTCATCTCCACTGCCTCCACAAATTCCTGGGGATTTCTCATGGGAGAAAGTGGGAATGACTGCCATTATATGTTTAGCCAAGGAGGTAAATTTCAGTTTGCATGGCTGCATATTACATTCTTATGTAGTGTGTGTGCGCATGCGCGCTTGCCTGCGCATATGTGAAATATGAGTTGTGTTGTTTCGAGTCACCTGGGATTCTCAAATGCTTATATGTTTTAGGATAGCATTGTTTAGAGACAAATCGATAGATAAATGGCAGAGGAAGACACAGGTGACAACCGGTGCTGCTGCTATTAAAGGCAGATTACAAGCCTTTAATCAGGTTTGTGTTTGTTCTAAGGCTCTACTGATCTCCTTTTTCAATCAGAACTGCAGTGACACTTATCTTTCTTATCCTTCTACAGAACATCAGTGAACAAGTTGCTGCATATATGAGAGACCCAAGTAGGATGATCAAGGGGATGCAGCAGAGGAGGTCAGCTGTTGCTATTTTTGGAACCGTAAGATTGAGTTTTCCCTTTGCATGATCTGGAAATGGAGATTTAAGCATATTGACCTTTAATGTTGTTTGTGTATTGATGTCCTGCTCTTGTTTCTGGGCAGGGTCTGGAGTTGTCAAGCCTTACCCATGAAGAGGTATAGTTTGTTATAATCTGGAAATTTCTGTACTTCCAATTTTTTACAGCTTTTGGATCTAAATACCATGGAAGGCCAATTACAGAACCGGGCAAGTTGCCTGTATACTTGTGTAAAGACGAGGTTCTGTTTATTTTTTGTTCGCTTATGTTATCTGGAAACTTTGGAGAGCTTTTAAATATTTTTGGAAAATCTAAAGAACTGAAGATATATGCCAAGAACTCTATTTTGACTCAACCTCTAAACGCTAGTGAATGCTATGGTATGAGCAACCTTGATGATGTTGAGTCGAAGTATTTCTTCCAAATGTTGGAGAGGATTCACATCGGTAGCAAAATAGTGGAATATTACATTTTTGTGATGGTTGATTGCATCCCTTTCTCCTTGTCATGGAGGACCTTAGTTGGTAATTGGATAGAGTGAAATATTTCTTCCAAATAGTGGAGTTCTTTCCTCGGCATGAACAGACGAAGAAAGAAGACTTTTTTCTTTCTTTTGCTAGTGAATGAGCTCTTTTCAAGCTTTCACGTGGCGAATGGGATATCATCAATAGCTTCCCTTTCTTGATGGTGTAGGTTCACAAGGTGGTTAGCTGGTTGGAAAGATCGTAGTTGTGCCTATCTAACTCTTATCAAAAGCATTCTTTCAAGTTTGCTGATTGTTGGGGTTTGGGTTGTGTTGGGGGGGGGGGGGGGGGGGGGTTGGTTATTAAGCAGTTTGAGACATACAGCTGTTCCTTGCTGGGTAATTGATTGTGGCGTTGGATGAACAAGACAATAGGCTTATCGAGGAAATAGGTAGATAGATTCGGAGCTAAATGAGGTTGAGACAGCAAGAGATCAATCAAGAGTCTCCAACCCGTCTCTTCCAAGGCTGGAAATGGCTCAAGGGTGGGGTTTTTGTATGACGAATGGTGTGGAGAGGGTGTTACAACTTATGAGGTGGTAAGGAGAGAGAATATTTTAGTTGAGGATGTTTCCACGGTTTCTGGAATAGTGGGGGAAGGATGCCCATCTTTAAAATAAACCTCCAGGATTTGGAGTTGATCCTGTGTTTAAGCTTTTGATCTTCTTTGGTTGATGATGGAGTTGTTAAAGTATATGAAAAGGGATCTGAAGATATGTCTTTCTGTGAATCTTGCTCAAAGATTCTGATTGATGGTGGAGGTGGCAGCTTTGCCTGGAGAGGAGTCTGGGAGTTCAAGTCTCCCAAAAGAGTGGCTTTTTTCTGCTTTTAATGCTGTTTGATCAGCAATCTTAACGGGTACAACTTGTGGAATGAAAATACTCCCTAGGTGTTTCCTGAGAACAATGGAAAAAGTGTGGATTATCTTTTCTTCACTCTTGGAGGAAGCTTGGGACCTGCTTTTGGCTCTTTTTGACGTAGAATGGTCTATATGTCTGAAGCTTCTCTTAATCTGGTCATCGTATAAACGAAGAGGAAAGAATGCTGTCAAAATTTCGCTTCTCTTTGTCTGATGTAAAGCATTTGGCTGGAATGAAGTTGGAGAGCTTTGATGAACGAGGAATCGTATATAGTGGTTTAAAGCAGCCTTTTTGGCGCCTATACCCTTTTTTGGCTAAGAGTTTTGTCCTTCCTCCTCAGGGACATTTTTGGCCTTCTTGGATATGTTTGAATGTTTTCTCTTTGTACTTAGTTTCTATGTACATGTGTGGTGCTCAAGGTTTCTAACTTTTTACCAGTGGTAATTGGGGAAAGGTCTCCTATATATCTCTTTCATATATATACTGTATGTCTGCGTGCATAGATAGATAGATAAATGGATAGATAGGGAGGGGGGAGGGAATCCTATATATATATATATATATATCCTTTATATATGCATATTCACTTTGTTTACACTTTAGAATGGTAATCCATAGTCACCATAACTGGATTGGACATCAAGGGGACGTAGACATCATTTTGCGGTTCACAGGTTCAATCGGATGTTCAAATAAATGAATTTAAATATATGAATATGTTCAAGCTCATTAGCCTAACTAAGCTCTTGTATTTTAACTCCAAATGTTCTTAAAAGAAACCATTCAACCATGTCATGTGCAGGGTAGTGGACAAATATGATTATTGCTACTTTATCACATCCACATGACTGTCCTGTGGCATGCTGCTGGGTGTCACATGGTGGACGTCATCAGAATGAATCTCCGCATGTGCTGAAGAAAACAGCTTCTCTCTTTTTTCGAGTGCATGTGCGTGGGCTCCAAGTACGTTACCAGGTCCAACCAACCGGTTTACCCCGAGCTTATGGCTAATCAGTCCGGTTCGGCCCAAAAGAAGAATCGGACACGCCAAGTAACCGGCTCATGGTCGAATTGATGCAACTGGCCTGTCCGGCCTGGCCTGGTTTCGTTAACTATGTCATTTATGTCTGAGCTATATATATGCTCTCACAAGGGTTTTGCAAGAAATGTAAGCAACGGATTTGGGCCTGCTGTGGTTTTTCAGTTATGGTGAATGGTTACCTTGTAGGATTTTGTCCTACCATGAGAGGTGTTAGGTAGGCAGATCATTTTTTCTCCTTTTCATGTTGGTGGTGTAGGCGACAAGCACAATAGTGTTTGGACAAGGTGGCGTGCTGGGTGATGAAGTTTGATTTATCACCTACTGTTTGTAAATGGCATGATTTGATTTTTCATGCCGGAAAAGGAACATATGCAATGTTTGTATGTAGTGTATTACTCTGTTTTGGAGTTATCTTGGGTTTATCAGACATATCTGTCGTTCTGAATGTGACTCGATGTAGGGCTCCCTTTCGGCTGATGCCGGCGGTCTAAGATAGATTCATTGACCTGATTGTGGCTGTTTGAAAAGAGATTGGTGGAAAAGAAATATTTGGCCAAAGGCAGAAGGTTTTGGCGATGGTTATGGTGGTACTCAAAGAGAGGAGGTCACCTGCAGTGAGGGAGTTTCCCTGCGGAGACACGTGGTACAAAGTAGGTTTGGTTGGGATAATGATGGGTGGATGTCACCAGCAGTGGGATAGCTGTTATGGGCTGGTTTGTGGAAGGCCATAGTTGGT
This sequence comes from Escallonia herrerae, assembly GCA_033070095.1. Lineage (NCBI taxonomy): Eukaryota > Viridiplantae > Streptophyta > Magnoliopsida > Escalloniales > Escalloniaceae > Escallonia > Escallonia herrerae. The sequence goes on from JAVXUP010001106.1 coordinate 20,390, forward strand.
TGCTGGGTTAAAATCTCGGAGCTTGCATGCTGCATATGGATTCTTGAGCTATACCAATTAGCTGTCATTTGTTGGATAGTTGACTATAAGGGGACTAGGAGTTAGGTTGAACATTTAGATTTTGGAGAGAATAAATGGGATATCCAAAGTTCCAACAACTATAGAGGGATCCAGCTCTTGAGTCACACTATGAAGCTTTGGATGGTAAAGAGGGAAACTAAAGCAATTAAGATTCATTTGGGATTTATTCCTTGGAGATCTATTATTGTTTTCTTGGTCAGACTATTGATGGAGGGACTTAAAGACGAGAAAGGATCTTCACATGGTCTCTATAGATCTGGAAAAGCTCCCTATAGATATGGAAAAAGCCCACGATATGGTACCAAGGAAAGTCATGTGGTTGGCTTTAAAGAAGAAAAGAGTGCCTACCAAGTACTTTGACGTGATTAAGGACATGTAGGGTGGAGCCACTGATAGTGCGAGAACAATTGATGGATTGACTAGTTAATTACGGAGGATATAGTTTTAATGAAGGAGATTAGAGTAGAAGTAATCATTATGTTATCTATGGAGAAGTATTTTCGATCCAAAAGGTAACTAGGAGTAAGACAAAGTACTTGGAATGCAATTTTAGTAAAACTAGGAGGAGGTCCAGGGAGGAAGTAGACATGGAGATTCAAGAAGTACCTAAGAGAGATATCCTTGCGTATCTTGGATCTATAATGCACAATGAGGGAGAGATTGCCGAGGAAGTTGCCATGACATAAGAGCAGGTTGGGCAAGTGGAGACTTGATTCTGGGGTGTTGTGCGATTGTAATATTCCTCTCAAGTTGAAGGGATTATTTGATAGGATGGTAGTGATGCCAACGACGTTATATGATGGGCAACTAAGAAGCACCCTAACATGAGATGAGTGTATCTGAAATGCGAACGCTTAGGTCGATGTGTGACCAAACAAGGAGCGATGAATAGGAAAATGAGGAGATCCGCAACAAAGTGGGCTTGGTGCCAATTTAGGGAAGATAAGGGCACACTGCTTGCGTTGGTATGGTCATATCGAATGCAGGCCTTTTTGCCCCGTGTAAGACGTGATTGATGGGTGAGCTGAGGTATGGCTAGATCGAGGATAACTTGGAGGCTAACAATGACGAAAGACTTGATTGCAAGGAATCATCGCAGGACACTTGCTTTGATAGGGGGAATGGAAGAAAAGAATCCATGTTGCCGACCCAACTTTTTTGTCGCACAGGTATAGTCCTTTTTAAGGGAAGGTAAATACTTTGAGATTGTAGTAAGTCTGCTACTCAGAAGCCTTTTGTAGGGGGGGGGGGGGGGGAGATTGAGGACTTGGAATTGCATTTTTGAGTTCTTGCCCATCCAGAGTTGCTTTGTGTACAAGTTGCGAGAGGGTCTTATGGTTACTTGAGGAAGTGGGGCAAGATGCAAGAGAGATGCGGTAAATGTGCTCCTCGGTTGTGTCTTTTCTGGTAGTTTGTGGCTTGACTTTTTGCTATTTGGTATTTCTTGGGTCATACCAAGGTTGCTCCATGACTTTTTGAAGGGCTAAGGTAGGGCTCAGGTGCCTAGAAGGATGTACATCAATTTGCCAAAGCGATTGACTTGTCTTCCGCAAATTAGGTAAAGCCACTTGGCCTTGTACTGAATCTCCTGGATCAATCCTGTCACTCTCCCGACCCGGAGGTGGACCTTTGCATACTAATCTAAAACATTCCTGCTTACCAGAAATATAATACCGATCATTTACAAATTTTAACCTTAAAGAGGTATTCAGAGCGCTAAAACATAATTCAAAAGAAAGCACTTGCATTAACCACAATTGCCTGGTAACTGCAGCGGAAGTCTGATAACAAATAAGCACTACCAAAAGGGACAAATGCTACTAACAGATATAGACATTGCAAGTGAAACCTTTGCCTCAAATTTTGCAACAATCTTCGTAAGGTTGTATACATAAATTCAAAACCACCTAAATCAAATTAACCCACTTCTATTAAAATCTATAAGAACACATTTCTGAGTTGGTTGTGACATCAAATCCTCCTATGGCCAAACTAGGTGTGTTACCAATTTATGATAGAAGGTTGAAATCGGAATTTACTTTCTGCGAGACAAAACTACCTTTGTTGATAAAACCGGAATTTACTTTTATTTGGCCAATAACCCCAAAGACCCCTGAAGGTATCTTATACTTATTCAAAAGTACGGCAAAAGTTGACTAAACTTTACAAAGATAACCACCTTTTATAAAGTAACTAATTATAGTTTATTTGGGGTCTTACAAATCCCACCTATATATGGGTGGGGATGATGCTTAAGGAAGGGTAGGGTTATCCAAGGCCAAGTGGTCTCCAATCCTGGATTAAAACTTCAAAACGTGCGTAATGTTTCTCTTTTATAGTTTTTATTTTACTAAGTTACGTCCTGTCGTTTTTCGTTTTGCATTGTTTCCATGAAACGGTCACAACATATCTGCTTCGACAAGCTTTTGTTCAAACTTAGCTGGACAGCCTTTATCAGAAAAACACAGACGCCATATTCTTTCACTTCCTCCCAGCTCCTTGTGAAACTGTTTCGTAGATAGCCTTCCTATCCAGGAATGAGAAGCTAATGTCTGAGAGTGAATACGGGTAACGTTTATCCTTTCTGCGATGAATTTGAACTTTATTCCGGTTACCTTCTTTTATGGAGATTGAATAAATCCAGACCTGTTCACCCATATTAGTGGTTCTTTTATAAAAAAATTGATGATTTAGGCTATGCAATAAGCTTCGAGTATCCAAATGCTACAGGACTTTCTATATTCTTAAACTGCTAAAGTTCAACCCATCCCAAGTGAGGATTTAACCCAGAATGATCAAGTGCGTGCGCGCACACAATATAGGCTGATTGCATCATCAAGAGTGGACCATGGACCTATATTATGAACAGAGCATGATTAATGCAATATCCTGCATTGATATGGTTGATTGGTTTCTAGAGGTATTCATCGATTATATGTTACAGTTTCATCATGTGTCCTATCGTTTACATAACGATTTTCTGAAACTTTTATGTTTATTATTTATCGAGTCATAACCTCGAAAGGAAACTTTAAACCGTGGCTCGAATGGACCAAAAGGGAAGTGTTAAGTTCCAGCTGCATCATCTTCAATCTATGTTGTGGAGTCTGCCTTTTTTATGCTCAAGATCTATTGATATTATGATTCTTAGTGAACAGTGATGTACTTTTTCTCTTCTCTTGCTAAGGTGGTCTTGATTGGCCCATTGCATTGGCTTTAGATTAAGGATTTAGGGCTCACTGCGAGCTTCATCTTGTATTCACGTGCACTTGAATTTCCCGGTTCTCCATGCCGATTAGTACATTTTCCCTTGTCCCAAAAAAAAGGGTGTTTGTTATTGTCCATTACTATTTCACTTGAACATTCCTTTTCAAACAAGAACTGATGGTCTCTTCAACACCTATCAGGTCACAGATCCAGATGGTGATCCTGAACTTTTGGATGACTCTGAATTTTATCAGCAGTTACTAAAGGAATTTTTCGAGGCATTTGATTCAACATCATCTGGTAAGGTTTTGACACTATATCTATGTAAAAGCTTCAGTCAGATATCTGTTTTATATATTTGGATGGTGAGATGAGTATGCTTTTGTGTTATATGTATTGGCTGTTTCTGTAGTTGTTTATGTTGTACTTTAGTCGAAAATTGCGACTTGCAGTTATCTTCCCTTATCCAATTTAGATTTTTGAAGGGAGTGTGATAATTTTAATGGTAATGACTTGTATTTGCATTGCAAACATATTGTCAACGATCTGTCATCTATTGTCAAACCTTGAGGTTGCTCACTTAAATCCATATGACTTGTATCGTTCAACTGGATGGAATACGAACAGAGTTAATTGTGGCCATAAACGACCCATTTAACCCTACCCTAATGGGTTTTTACCCTTTCACACCACCCCATCATACCACCAATAAAATAATAAGTCCACCTTCTTGATTTAACAAATGTCGATCAATATATGGTGGTAATAGGCAAGGTTGGCTATGATTTTAGCAACAGTAGTCGCGATTATTTTAATTGTAATGATTTGTCTTTCCATTGTAAACGTAATGGTCAACCAGTTGTTTTATTTTCCGGCTAAAATCAGCAAGCCCTTAGGGTTATCTTGCTAAATTTACTATTGATTGTAAAGATCACTCATGTCATCTGACCGGATGAAATGCAAATTTGAGTTAACTGTTTCCATTAAGTTGCTCATTTAACCCCTTCTACTGGATTTTCTACCCTCACTTTCTTTCTCTTCTGCATTATATCTTCTTCCTCGAACCCTTTCACCACCCCATCATACCACCACCAGGATCGACCAAAATACCAAAAGCCCTGCCACAACAAATGTCATACAATGGTGGCTATGGCTTAGCAACAGTAGCCACGGCGGTATAAGATGCAACACGAGAAGACTATGCAACGTAGAAGTTGTCCTTGGTAGTAACAAATGTGCGTTTCGTGCGATAGTAACAAGTGCGCCTCCCCTTGGGGTTTCTTTAAAACAACCAACACTTATATATACTGTAATTTAGTTTCTATTTATTTAGAGTTTATTTTAATTAGAGTATTTTAGTTATTGTAGTTGTGATGTCTTTTTTTGGTCCAAGTCGTGTTGTTGTATTTTAATGTATCTCGTTGTTATTCAGATTTCATTTCTCATTTCTCTCATTCTTTCCTAGGTAATTCTTAAACGTAGTAACAACATCCCCCATCCCCGCCCTCCCCCCCCCCCCCCCCCACACACACACAAAAAAAACCGCGCCGCGCGCGTTACCCGTTTCAGTCACCCATTTGCCAGGTTTGTTTGAGCCGCAATTAATAAACGTAAGGAACTTTTGAAAGAAGTTATCATAAAAATAGTAACCTGCTGGACGAGGCAAGGAAGCAACCTCAGAGGTGGCGGCTACCCTGAAAATTAGCTAGATACTACAGCCTAGGGAGAGCTAAGAGGTATCTTGAAGGAGCACCAGGAAAGCTCCCCCAATTTTTTATTTCTTTGAGGGGGGGGGGGGGGGGGGTCCCTATAGCAGGATTTTATCAGGAAGTCCTACATGTCACTAAATCTAGTAGCTTAGCAAGCAGCGAGTACAATAGCTTAGCCAGAACCATGGATACTGGGGACTCCCTATGATCTGCTAGTTATGGCCAAAATACTGGGCACTGATACCGGGCTTCTGCTTCAACTTTGCTCGATTCACCGGGAAGCTGAAATGAGTTTCAAAGTTTTGCCATGTCCTCAGGAAGTTCTGCCACATAAGCATTGGTGTCACTCTGTTTGTGACCCTTGAAGAAATGACCCCGCTATTATCAGGATTGGGAACGGACTTGTTGCATTCTAGGCATCCAGAAGCTTCCCTAGCACTTGCAGTATTGTTGCCACTTTTTTTCCTCTGCAAGAATCTTTCCTAATTTGCAGTATTTTTTTCCAAGTTTAGCATGTCTTTTTGTTTGGTAACATTGCAAATTATGCATTTGTATTATATCCGCAGAGACAGCTTTTTATGTTTTGAGGAGACTGCAAACTAAGAAACGAAAAGTTGTCGATCGACGTGCCTCAAAAAGTCGCAAGATCAGGTAAAGGTTTCTTTTGGATGTGGCATGAACTTCTTGTGTATTTGCGTAAATCCCCAAGTTTTTAGCCCCTGATCAACATCTTTTGATGACCCTTTGTCAGGTATAATGTACATGAAAAGATTGTCAATTTCATGGCTCCTCAGCCCATGGACCTCCCTCCTATGGCCCCTAAACTATTTGAGAACTTGTTTGGCCTCAAGACCCGAAAACCGACCTCAGCACCGTAGCAGAAATATGTTCCTTTCAGCATTTTCTAAATATTTGTTGCCGTGTTTTTTAAAATTTTCAAAGATTGGTGGCCCGTAGCCATGTCCTCCAATTTATATGTACTGAGAAAATATGATAGCTTGTATTGCTTATTCATCTCCACACTACAGTTATTTACGTTTACATCTTTCTGGTGGTTTTCCTCAGCCTCAAAAAGAGTTCGAGCGAGGGAAAATTTTGCAATCTGTAGTGAAGACAAAAACGAACTCCCGTGTGGCAGAAAAGACCTTCCAAAGGGTTGGACGAGATCGGTTATAATTAATTTTTTTGGTTATTAATAAAAACATTCTATGTAAAACGAGAGAGAATCCGCTACAACTGTCTTGGGGTAGAATATGTTTTGCATAGCTAGAGTTAGTCTACTTTTCAGAAATTTTGTTGGAAATGAACTAAAAGGTTTTAAAGCCGTTCTAGTTGATTGATCTAACTACAAGGTTTTTTCCCTAACATATTTATTACGTAATAACGTCTGGTCAATAAGAATCCTACAAATCCATAACAAGTCATAACTGCAGTTTGATCACGTCATAAAGAATCTTACATGATCCCAATGAATATCAAATTGTATCATCTTTTTTTTTTCTTTTGGCGTCTAATTGTTAGACATTATACTTTGAAACGAAAGGATGGGGTAAATAGTAAAGTATGTTGATATCATGATGAATAATGCAACTGATACATCACATATAAGTCACAATCTTTAAAAGTGACCTTCAAGTTTGGGTATCACTCACATTTTAGTAACTTGCAAAATATATTAAATATTCTTTTTAAGACCAAAAATAGTCATTACAAAACTCAAACTCAAAGACGATGAAAAACCGAAATGAGTGAATCAAAAATAAACTCAATCTGAATTCGAACAAATCATGCAAGAACAGAATGAAAGGACTTGCACAAAGACCCATGTACCATGGATTGGCTGGCTTCCTAAAGGCAGTCACTCCATTGATAATATTGACCAAAATCTCATTCTTATCGAACTTACAACTCCAGATTCTAGAATCTAGTTGGGCACTTCCTAAAGGCAGTCACTCCACTTGTTGTTTTTGGAGACTTCAATTAAGTTAGATCTCCTTTCAAGAAATCTGGAAAAAGCTCCTCCTTTGTTCCTGGACAAACAATATATCTGGTTCATCATGCACTTTTGAAAAGCTTGAGAGCCATGATGAATAATGATTGGATCCAACCTCTTTCACATGCCTCTGTCACCAATCTTGGAGTACAAGTATCAAATCATGCTCTTCTTCTTCTCGCAACTTGTCAACCATGGCCCTTTGCTAGGTTTCCTCAACAGTTCTAAGCATACTGGCTCCTGCACCCTGACAGCCTTGTTGCATTAGAAAGCTCTTGAAACTGTCAAATTGAGGGGTCTCCTCTTTCCCATATATAATTCAAACAGGCAAATTCCTAGTGAAAGCATTTCAATAGGGCTTCTGAAATACTACCACCCAATTGGACTGGCTGCTTGACAGTTAAGAACTTTTCTAGGCAGAAAAAATGAAATCTCGGTGGATCAAAGAAAGGAACAAAAATATCGAGCTTTCCCATATATCCACAAAAATCCATCCCTTACGCAATAAAATTGAAGGCATCTTCAAACTTCAAATCCATGGGTAACTCATCATATGGGTATCATGCAGACCTTCAATAACTAGCAGTCATTTGGACATTTTTGGAGTCACTTTCTAAGTTTTTCTTCTTATCCTTTTAATTGAGATGCGACTCCCTTAAATCTTCCTTCTAGTGATTTTTTCGAACCGGTTTGCTACACTAAGGCTTACATGTTCTGGGTCATGGGAAAGTTGACAGCTATCAAGTAAACAAAAAATGAGTATGTTAGGTAGGAAATCACCTCCACTTGGTTAGAGCAAGCTGAACACCGACAGGTCCGCATAAAGCAACCTGGCCAATGAAGGTAAACCTGGCAAAAAAAGGCCCGGACCCGCGGGTAGATCCGTACCCGGCCAAAAAACCCGGGTACGGGTCCCTATTTTGAATACCCGCTGAAATCAGACCCGTACCCGAACCGACCCGCAATTTTCGGGTCGGTCCGGGTCGGATACGGTTTACCCGCACAACCTGTTTTTTAACTATATAATGAAGTGCTAGGGTTTCTTTCACTCATTCTTCTCTCCTATTTTCTCTTGCGCCGCTCTTCCCCCACTCCTGAACTCTCTCTCTCCCTCTCGGACGACGGCCAAGCCCACCAATTTTTCCACTCACCGGCACTGGCCAAGTCCTCCCGCAGATCTCTGACCACCGTCGACCATAGGTCTCCCGACTTCACGCCGATTATCCACACGTATGAAACCGTTTTCCATGGCTTCTCAGTAAAGCTTTCGACTTCAAAGGCTCAGAAGCTTGAGAAACTGTCGGGTGTAGTGGCCGTCATCCCCGATCAAGTCCGGCACGTGCCAATCAACCGGTCGCCAGAGTTTCTCGGGTTGAAGACCACTGACAGTACCGGGCTGCTTAAAGTCTTGGATTTTGGGTTGGATCTAGTCATAGCAGTGATCGACACTGGGATCTGGCCAAAGAGGCAGAGCTTCAACGATCAGATCAGATTTATATTATTTGTATTTGTATTTTGTATGTATTTAAGTTTTTTAATACTTCAGAAGTAGGAATTAATTTGTAGGTAATGTTCTGGTATTTTTGTTGAGATTATTGTGCTTATTGAATTGTTTTGTCCGGAGATAGGAGTGATTGTGTTGGAATTAAGAATATGAGATCCATCACTTCCCTGTAGAAATTAAACTAGATAAGTGATTGTAGTCTACTGCCAAGACCCGCGGGTAATACCCTACCCGCCAGGGTAGGGTACGGATCCCAGATTATTGTACCCGGGAAAACCCGGGTATAAATTACCCGACCCGTAATTATCCGGATCCGGCCGGATATTACCCGTACCCGCGCGGGTCGACCCGTTTGCCAGGTCTAAATGAAGGGCAGGATGTTTCTTCTACGACAACTTAGGGCGCTATATCTCAAGGCTTACCACCTTTGCGGGTCACAAAAACAGTTTAACTGCCAAAGTCGGGGGACCTCTGAGATGGGCTTGACCTAGCCCAGATACATGGAGTTTTGAAATTGGAAATTAAACCAAACTCTAAAGTGGCTGTGGACCTTATCACCAAGAAAGGGTCGTCCTTTTACAAACTCAGTGCTTTAATCAAGGGTTATAGATGGTTGATCCAATGATTCGAAGAAGTTTCGAGAGTTATAGATGGTTGATCCAATGATTCGAAGAAGTGACCGTCATTGCTAATAGGGAAAACAATACGTGTGCCGATGCCTCCCGAATATATTAAAAAAATAGCTCCAAACTCAAGCTACCCGGGTGACATGTACCATAGACTCTCGAATGTAAATTAGTTATAATGCAAATTTTTCTTATTTTTTACTACTTTGTGGGTTGCTGAGCGTAATCATTATTAACTTGTTCAATGATACTATTTCTTGACTAACATACTTAAAAAGAATCCTAGGTCAGGTTATATCACATCTGGTCTTTTGGTTTATTTTTCTCTTGCATCCAAATATTCACACAACCTCCCCATTAATAGATGTACAAACGGGTCGAGTGTAGAATGCTCGAGACAAAACCTAGATAATCTTAAATAGCGGTGAGCCTTTAATTTCAACAACAACGGTCCATCTTTCTTTGAATTTGTAGCTCTTTCGATTTGGTTGTAAAAAACTTATAAACCTTGTAACGTTGTTATGAAAGTGGTCTAGTTACTCTTGTAAGTTAATTTTCATATTAATACAATTTTCCTAATTCCTAGAAAAGGATAATTTGCACTCAACCCCCTAAGTCTATATTGTTTTCTCACTTTAAACCTATGGTTTCAATTGCATCAGGTAAGGCCCTAACATTTGAAATTAGTTTCAACTGGATCCAAAATCTTACCTTCGTTTAGAAAAAGGTGGACGTCATCCATCTTAAGGGGTAACTATGTCTTTTCAAAACAAACACCCCCAGAAAAAACTACGAAAGGCTTTCCCCACCCTCCACACCCTGGCGCCACCTCCATCCCCCATTCACCCTCCAACATCTGTGCCTACAGAAACACACACCAACCCACGCGTGGTGGTGCGCGTCCATTATCCCCCCATCACCCACCATAGAATCCCACATAGACGCGCGCACACCAAGACATGCACCCACCCACACACGATGGTGCGCCACCCCCATCAATTACAAACATCTCTTTATTAGTTGGCAGTAATCATTCTTGATCTGGTATGTGCATGTGAAATGTTCGGGGAGGGGTGTCTTGCAATTGTGTGTGCCATAATGGTGGGTAATTGGGGATAGAGATGGAGGGGAGTATGGCGTGTGTGAGGTGAGGATGCATGATTTTCAGTGATAGAGATGAGGGATTAAGCGGGGTGGCGAGGGGGGGCTATAAGTGTGAGTGTGTGCACGAGTGTGCGCGTGTATGCGTGCGTGTTGTGTGCGCACTAGTGGGGGGGGGGAAGGGAACCTGAATGCACTAGTGGTGTGATATGATTAAAGGGACCGTGTTTGTGTAACAGTTCAATTTTTGAGAATAGTAAATAGGGATTGGGGGAAGGGGGTGATGGGGCAGATGCGTGCACGGTGTAGGTGGTTGGGGAAAATGGGTAGGTGGTGGGGGTGGTGGCAACTTTGTGGTGGAGTGTGGGCGTGTTTGTCATCAAAGACAATGTGTGCCCTTTAAGATGGACGATCGTTCACCTTTTAATAAACGGGAATACGATTTGGTTAATTGAATTTAATTTTAAATAATAGTATGTGATACAACTAAAACTATAGAGTTTTAAGCAGCGAACCTCTTTATGGAGTTGAGTGTCATTTACCTTTTAAAAAAAATGCAAAATTAGCTCCATCTTATCTTTTAGGCATTTTGAAAGACATTTTGTAACAGTGAATCTATTTTTGTAGTTGGAGCATGAGAGGATATGAAGCTGCATACGTGGCACGGCTGGCTGTACAACATTGTTGTTTGGATTAAGACCTCATGTTCTGTGCAGCGCCTGCTGTGGGGTGCTGATTGGCTGATTAGGCTTCAAAGGGGCCGGACCGGATATAGAAGAAAGCAGAGAAAGAAAAAAGAAGTAGTTGGTCCGAACCGGATAACGAAGATAGCATAGTAGCAATGACGACGACTGCTGCCACAGTGCTGACACCTGCTACTGCGGCCAGATACTGTATCCAAAAACGGGGACCAAAGCCTCCCTCGGAATTCATACGAGCGATTAATTTGAAACCAAGCAGCAGTGGCTGGGGCGCTGCTGCTCATGGACGATCTTCCGCCCCATCGATCGTATCAAGGGCTTCCTCTTCTTCTTCTGTCCCCAAAACAGGCAGCAAGGGCAAGAGGAAGCTTAAGAAGGATGATGGCGATGATCCTCCTGACGATAAAGACGAGGCGGAGGAAGAGGAGAAATTACAACAGCAGCAGCCTTCTTCAGTGTCCGTGATAAAGAGGCTGGACGACGTCAATCCGGTTGGTCTTGGGAGGCGGTCCAGGCAAATATTCGATGAGGTGTGGCGTAAGTTCTCCGGTTTGGGACAAATCTCCAGGACCATTCGGACTGATGACGAGGCCAGCCTTCTTATAAGCGAGGGTGGCCCCATGTGCGAATTCGCCACCCCTGGTGCTCAGAACACCACTGTCCTCGTTGTTGGTGCCACTAGCCGTGTCGGTCGTATTGTTGTCCGCAAGCTCATGCTCAGAGGTTACACCGTTAAGGTTCCCCTCTCCTCCTCCTCATGTTCCCCCTTTTCGTTCACAGTAAAGTGGACATCTGACAATTACTTTAGTACTTGAAAGAAGTATTTTGCTTTCTAATCAGTAACAACTTAAAGGGGTTCTGGCAGGCTCTAGTTAGGAAGGCAGATCAAGAAATTGTTGACATGCTTCCAACGTCTGTGGACATTGTGACCGGGGATGTCGGTGATCCCTCCTCTCTCAAGCCCGCTGTTGAAGGTTGCAACAAAATTATATACTGTGCTACAGCTCGTTCCTCTATTACTGGAGATCTGAACAGAGTCGATAATCAGGGTGTTTACAACCTCACGAAAGCATTTCAGGTTTCCCTATTAATGTGGCTTCTCTTTCCACTGTCCCTGAATTGAATCAGTTTCTTACCATTGTCTAAACTTAGAGGGACTAGATAACAAACGGAAGCGTTTTTTACCGCACTTTGCAGGATTACAATAATAAACTTGCACAACTACGAGCAGGAAAAAGCAGTAAAAGTAAGCTTTTACTTGCAAAGTTCAAGTCTGCAGATTCTTTGGATCGGTGGGTTGTCCGACAAGGAACTTATTTCCAGGATGTGGTTGCTGCTAAGTATGATGGAGGAATGGATGCTAAGTTCGAGTTCAGCGAAAGTGGAGATGCAGTTTTCTCAGGTAAAACTTTCAGAAATTAGGTGAACTGTATATTCTGGTACTGGAACACTTCTGGCCAATTTCGTCCACCTTTCTGAAAAATAATGTGGATAGATGGACAATTTTACGAAATTCAAGTAAGGAAGTGGTTTCTATGAACGAGCCTACCACTTCTGTCGTATATGCAATCGTGATTAATGAATAAAACAGAGGTAATGTACTTTGTTACCGCAACAGGATATGTTTTCGCGAGAGGAGGGTATGTGGAGCTGTCAAAAAAACTCTCTCTTTCACTCGGTTCCACTCTGGACAGGTATTTAATGCTCAAATCTTTGTTAGCCCTTGTACCTTTAGGTCGACTCCTAAGACTTGTCATTCATTCCCACCTAATTATTTGTTAAGGTATGAAGGTCTAGTACTCTCTGTTGGTGGGAATGGAAGATCTTACGTTATAATTCTTGAAGCTGGTCCTTCAGCGGATCCAGACCAGAGCAAAATGTATTTCGCAAGAATTAGCACAAAAGTAGGATTTTGCAGGGTGAGCAAGCTTCTTAATTGTAGAAGAGAATCCTCGGTTCACCGTCTAATCTATCTCGATTACCTTTGCTGACATGTGGGAATCTTACTTCCACATGTGATTGTTAAGCATGATAATCATTGTTGGGCTCATTCTGTAACAGCTCTAGCTTTTAGAGCAGATGGTAGCTTAACAATGTGCCAAAACAATGTTTATCATGCGTAATACTCTCCTTCACGTGCAAGCCGCAGTTGTACGTGGAGAGACAAACAAGATGCACAATAATATAAAGCGGGATCAAAAGCAAGCGGGAAGAATTTAACCCAAAACTTTGTAACATGAGATCTAATACCATGTTAAGTTACTATTTATCTAAAAGCTTAAGTTGTAAGAACATAGGCTCAATAATGTATATCATGCTTAACTGTCGTATATGTTTTTGGCAGGTCAGAGTACCATTTTCATCCTTTCGACCAGTGAAACCAGATGATCCGCCACTGGATCCCTTCCTGGTGCACACACTGACAGTACGCTTTGAGCCCAGAAGACAGGTTTGTCTCCTTGGTCGACCTTCACGCTTTCTTCTATTCCGAAAGAGTGTTTCTCATCTTCACCTTGAGCTACTCTATTCTCTAAGTTTTCCTTTAATAAAGTCCGTTTATCTGGGTCTAGCATCTGATTCCACCACCTGTCATGTTGTAGATATCGTCTTGAAGGGGAAATTGGTGTCCTTGAGTGCTGTTATTAAGTTGTTTAAAATTACGAAAACAGGCATGTTATGGTATGTACTGGGTTTTAGATAAGAAAGGGGAGCCTAGCAGTTGTGTATGTGATTAGAGACGTGCATGTTTGAGCAGTCTCTAGCGTGGAAACTGCAATATATCGGATAGATTAAGGAACTTTGAGGGATGGATATACATCAAGGGCCCAAGACATATTGCCTTAAGCCAGGTCATGTTGGGCTTCAGGGTGGGTACCAATATTCAGGCCTGTCTCGACGCTCCCTAAAAAGTGGTACAGAGCCTGTTGTTACAATTTGTGCACGGTCTTGATGCACTTAAAGTCTTTGTGGTGTTTCCCCAAGTTTGGCCTTTTGCAGCGGCGTTATGGTGACCTTTCGACGTGCTTGGTTCTTGCAAGGCATTTGACTCTGTGAAGAGTATAAAAGGGTTTTTGCTCGAGGGGGAGCTTTAGGTGGTGATGTGGGGTGCACACGTCGTGGGGGTTATTTGTTAGCATAACGTGTGGTGCCCATAGAAAAGATTAAGAAGCTTCTCAGTGTTGATATACGCAGGACACAGGCCTATTTGGTCAAGCTTTTAGGTCTAGTTGCGCTCAATGGTGCGTATCTATCTTTGGGCCCTGTCTCCTGCGCTCCCTAACAATTACAAGAATGCTTCACGGGCAATCAACTTTAAGTGCTTCTCTGTTTTTACTTTAGCTTCAGATGAGTGTACTAATAGTATAAGGACGAGGTCCATTGGTGAAGATACTGCCTTAAAAAATGAGCCTGCAATTCAGATTGATGGAAGTTGAAGTTACGGAGTAATAAAATGAGAACCAGGTTGAGTAGGAGTATGTATGGGATGAAGTAGATGTATAGTACGACTACGGGGGTGATTGAAGATGAAGTACGTGTGTAGTACGGCCAGAGGGCTGAATGAGGATGAAGTAAATCTGGATAGGCAAGAGGTATCTTAGAAGGATAGTTGGGTCAGTATTGCATGACGCAGAGATTGACGAAGTTGTTACCAATAGACTAAGTTTGTGCTTCATGGATACGTGTGTGATTGCAGTCTTCCTACAAAGTTGAAAATGAAATGCGATAGGAAGCAGTAACGCCAGCTATGTTGTATGGTTTGGAATGTTACACACATAAGAAACAATTGATGTATAAGATGGGGGTAGCTGAGTGCAAATGTTAGGTCTACAGTGGCGACCCAAGGAAGGATAAAATGAGCACAGATTGAGAAATGACCGTTGCATGATATGTTTGAGCATACTCAATGTAGGTGATTTGTGCTAAGTTGATGCAGTTTGGATTTGGTTGCTAGATAAATATTACTGAAAATGCGTTTGGGTAGGGGAAGAATAGACAAAAACAATTCATGTACCTGACAGGATTTTGATGGACAACGGCTTAGTAAGTTGAGTTGAGTTTCTGTGATTACCCCCTTTTGTGGTTTTTGCTTACTGGTTGGCCTTTTTTTTTTATCTGATCTATCTAGATCAGCACTCTGATGGTTCCTTGTTCCGTCTTTATGCTAGAGACCCATTGAAGGACCTGTCAGAACAAAGCAGGACTTGAGAAGCTTTCAGTTGATATTTGAATATATAAAAGCATTACCAGTAAGTGCTATTGTACATTTTCCTGGGTTTTTTTCCCTATACTTAAATAAAACCACTTATTCTTTGCTGCATGCATCTTGCATCCATACATTTCCTGGTTCTTTCTTCCTCGACTTATATGAAATCACACGTTTTGCTACATGCGTCATGCTTGTCATTGCTTATGAAATACCATGCCCACCATGCAATTTTATGTGCTGCACATGTTACTTTTTATTACAAGGGCTTCAGTTTTTAAGTATTACAAAGGTCAAAGCCACTTACTTCCAAAGCTGTTGGTAAGTACTTTTACCCATAGTTCTTAGTGTATTACGATACTCTAGGGTACAGGCATAAAATGACGTGATACAGCTGGTGTATGTAACTTAACATCATCGCGCTTGTATCTTAAGATACATGTAACCTTGTACCATTTACGCTTCTACAACGAGAAACAACGGGTCTTTGGAATTAGGCTACGTACTCGAGGGGCTAGACTAGATAGAAGATGGGAGATGATTTAATATTTATTGTTGCTAAGCACGCTCATATATATTTTATTTTGCTTAGCATTGGTCTGTGTCTTACAATACGATATACGACACAATAAGAGACTGGGGTTTTGATAAACTATATGTATCTCAATCCCACAACCTATGAAGCACGGGTACGGGTGCGGGTGCGGGTGCAGTTACGACATGGTGTGAATTATAGTTATTAAAGGCGCAGGCGTACCTAAGGCATAAAGGATCCCTGGAGCCTATGCACAATGCGCAGGCGAGCGCTTTTTTGAAGTGAGGCGCAAAATAAAAATAAATAGATATTAGCGCATTAAACTAATAAAATCACATAAAAAATTTAGAACATGGTAATTTAACAAACTTTGAACACTAGAAAAAGTTTTAGATCTAATGAGAAGTAGTTGATCCTAATTAAATATGATGACGTCATTCTTATCATTAGTGAAGGCTAAAGCAACAGTGTTTTCCTCAAAGGGGAATCATGGGCTCAAATTTTTTTAGAGATTCATCATCAATTTCATCTTCTTTATCTATAAAGTGAAGTGAATGAGCATATTTATTTAAAAAAAGAATAACAATTGGAGACGAGACGCTAGCACAATGAACAATACGACAATCGAGTGACTAGGGATTTGGGGTTTTAGGATTTTTTTTGTGGTCTAGATATTGATTTGTTATGTTATGAAATAAAGAACAAAAAGTAATGAACGGTTGAGATGATGCCATGATGCAAAAATCAAAAATTAGGATTTTGGGGCTTTTCTTTGCGCCTCCACCACCGCTTTGCTCCTGGGCGCTTAGGCGCGCGCCTCTTCGAAGGGGCTGCGCCTAGCCCTAAGCGAGGCGCAGGTTGTGCGCCTTACGCCTAGGCTTGCCTTTGATAACACTGGTGCTAATACGACGAATATAATAATATATATTTATTATGTACACCTAGCATAAAATTTCTAAACAATTTGGATATGAAGAAAGTGCATAAAAAGACATGATGCAATATTTTTATTCAACAATAGTACAATACCATCAAATACATGATAACCACCACCAAATACATCATATTCATAACAAAAGGAGCATTGTAGCTTCAAAATTCAAACTATCAAAAAAAAAAGTACCCAACAAGTATCTAAGGGTTCCATGGCCACAACATCTTCATCTTCATCTATCTCTCCATCACCATCATCTGCAAAAAGTATGGCCTTCAACTCCGGCTCATCAAGTGAAAGCTCCGCAACTGCAAGTACACCAACATCATCCACGGTATCAAATTGATGTCCTCCAACATCCCACATTTTTGTCTGTCCTTGTGCATATTGTGGAGATCTTCTTGAGAGAAGACGGAGACTGTCATCAATGAAAACCAAGTCCTCTGCACGTTGTGGTATCAACTTGTTCTTTTTCAAGGAATGCATGAAGGAGTAAGTACTCTAATTCCTCTCAACACAAGACGACGAAGCGGGTTGTTGAAGTAGTTTCGAAGCTGGAGTTTGGAGCATATGTGCATGGAGACCGTGGCACGACAATCAATCATAAGGACTCATAATAGCCCGGTCGTTAATGTAATCGATATCTTTGAATTTTTTGCTCTTTGAACAAAATTGGGCAAACTCAGTATTGACCTTTAAACGATCCCCCGGTATTGGAAAGAAACTCTTGATACATTTTTTCCTTTCAAGATTAATCTCAGAATTCTTGTGAGGAGGAACACGAATGGGATCCTCACTAAGCCATTCATCACTATAGTACCTTCATAAAGACATTAAACAAATAAATTAAAAAAAATTCAGATTCACGCTTTACTACTAAAAATTTCAAATTTAAACTTTACTTATAATAGCGTGAAAGTTACCAAGGATTCAAAGAATGTGCCATACAATGAAGTGCGTGTGCTTGTTCCAACGATCGACAAGAATGGTATGAACCGTGTCATAGAAGTTAGACCACTCATCCTTCCTCTTTCCCTCCTCTCTATATACTACACCTTTCACCTTTTCAATTATACTATCTCACAAATCATAAACCCTGAAGAGAAGGCGTATCTGTATCACATTGTTGAAACATGTCATAGATAGGAGACGTAAAAGTAACTATGTAGTTGATCTTATCCTACCAAACCTCGTCAAGCACCGTATCCCTCACATATCTTGCCCTTCCAACATCATCCTCCCGATATGACGACCAATCCTCGCTAATCACCATGGTTTGGAGACTTTGTTTCAAGAGCTTGAATCTCCTAAGCATCACAATAACACTAACAAACCTTGTATCGGCCACCGAAAACAATTTCATAGTAGAATACTTGTTAAAGATGGCTAAACTCATGGAATGGTTCATGATGAAATTCTTGATTTGCATTACATCGCCATAAACTTCCATGATCCAAGAATATTCATGATAAGTTATTTGATTGTTATCCGCATTCTTTGCCGCACAAATGTTCTTCAAGGCAAGATTTAATGTGTGCACCACACAAGAAGTCCAAAATATAGTAGGGAATTGTGCTTCTATCAATTGCCCAGCTGCCTAGCAATTAGGAGCATTGTCTGTAATTACTTGGACAACATTTTCGAGGCCCAAGTCATTAATCACCTCCTTGAACAAAGCAGCAATGAAAAATTTGTCCTTGACTTCTCCCGAATAATCCATCGCCTTAAGAAACATAGGCCCACCTTCCGTTGCCGCCATGTAATTAATTATCGGCCTCCTTTGCGGGTCACTCTATCCATCACACAAAATTCACACCCTTTTCTTTCCATAAGGCTCAATCAGGTTGCAACAAATTTTGGATATTTGCCTTCTCCTTTTGTAAAAGAGTTGTCCTCAACAAGTTGTAACCCGGAGGCAAATAACCCACAAAGATAGATAGAGGCAGCAAATGCATATGAACTCACGTAGTATGGATTTCTAGCTAGGTGAAATCGCAAACCCCCAGAATATTACATCCTAGCATTCTCTTTTAGCAATATTAAAGCAATCCATGATTGGATTGCATCCGTCTTGACTTCCGCTAGCACTTCCACTTGTATCACCCTTTCGCTTCTTAAGAGGAATACCGCTTTGGAAAAATTTGCTTGGTCCCCCCAAAAAGCTACTTGGTGGAAAGGGCGAAATCCTTGGAACACTTTGCTTTGTTTTCTCAAGCACATCATCCTCATATTTCTGCATTTGGTTGAGCTCCCTAGGTGTCACTTGTTTACATGGTTCAATTCCCATTCCCTTAATCTTCAACCAATGAGCTCTAACCTTAGTGTACGAGCTATTAAAAGCTTTGCCCATAAGATTGCACTGCCATCTCACATTTCCACCCCTTTACCATCCCTTTCAGGCCTAGTCACATACCTCCACAATGGTTTTGTCGCATCATCACCAAGACCAGAACTATACTATCAGCAGTTGACATATTTGACATTAAAAATTAACAATGCCTGAAAGTGAAAAAGATAAAACAAAATTTTAGACATGAAGCAGACATAATCACTGAACCTCTGCTTTAATTTAAGCGTTTAAGTCTTTAACACAATAAAAATACACTGTCACAAATTGGTTCCAATTTACTGTGATGTGAGTAGTGGGACTAGAAATCCACAGAAGTGAGACTACTATTGTTCCAATTTGAAAACACCTTGGCTTACAATTCACACGTCCAAAGCTAACCACAAAACAAAAATTGAAGACAGAGAATTCGTTAGAGATATACCTTCGGAGAAATGCTGTCGGAGGTGAGTAGGGTGGTCGCCGGTGGTTGCGTTTGGTAGTTGGTGGTCGCGGGTGTTTGTTGGTTTAGTTGGTGGTCGCGGGTATTTGTTGGTGTGGTGGGTGGTCGTGGGTGTTCGCTAGGTGTCGCGGGAGATCCCCAGTGTCGCGGTTGGTCGTCGGAGTCGCCGGGTGGTTGCGAAGACAATGCCGCTGCTGCTATCTCTCTTTCTCTCTATCAGACTCCTCTGCCCCTAATTTTTGGTTAGTAACATATTGCTTTTATGTTTTCACTCCCACAAAATGAGGTTTTATGTTTCAGCCCCCGAAACATCTTCTGAAAATTATGTTTTTGACCCGTAAGTGTCGGATTCGCACCCGAACCGTATCCCATCCGCACCCGAAATTCAGTATATAAATAAAATAAAAGGAAAATAGCAGGTGCGCACCCGACACGCACCCCACCCGCACGCGTGTCCGACCCACACCCGACCCCGAAACTTCCCCCCTTTTGAAGCACCCGTGCTTCATAGCCCACAACTATGCTTTCATCTGGTGATCTGATATGCAGTCTGGCATTCTACCAATGGGCTTTTACTTGTTATACCTAATACTTTGCAACGTCTATTTGAATGACTATGGTCGTGTCAGGCTTGTAACAATAAGTGGTTTGATAGTTAAACCTATGGGTTCATCTATTCCAGTTCGTGGGCATAGATCCCAAGATTACCTTTTCATATGCTGCTGAATCCATGGACAGGCAAGATACAACTCGGTAAATGTACTAATCACTATCTAATTAATACGAATAAGAGTTTGTTGCTAATTAATATATTTGACTTTTGGATTCAACAAGTGGAGTGGTAGCAGAGTTGCCAAGTAGTAGTGATGCTTAACTGCATAGTTTAAGTTCTCGATATCGTGTACGGAAGCTCGTCTCGAGTATGTCTCCTGATTAGCAGACTCCTTTTATTTGTTTTGAACGGAGGAGATTTTCTAGAACCCTCTATTCAGTGGATGTATCAGGATGATTGAGAAGTTCTTGATCGCATGATTAAAGTGCATTAGGGTATCGGTCTGCCGTGACTACAGGTGGGAGATGCTATGGATGTGGATCTATGACTGGCGAGTAGATGGCTTAATCAAATAGTTTTCTGACTATTATTTAGAAAAAATCCACTGAATCCACTTGCTCTCAGTTCACCAAGTCAACTGTTTGTACTCATGTTTCTTTCTGCCCTCAGGTATGGACCTTGATATTTTTCTAAATATGATAAGGACCTAGATCTTAAATCAGGTCATATGACAGGCACTATGGGTATATATCCAGCCGTATGCTTTTAGGTATGTCATACACGAAATTTGTATCTTGAGTGCGAGTATACTAATCACGATGTGCTACGTCTATTGCACGGGAATAGACGATTCGTTTCGGTGGATTGCTCACCCTTGCTTACCTTGGTAGGACGAAGTAGTATGCATATTCTGAACAAGCTCATTACCTCTGAGATGATGAAATTTTTTCAGGAAAAGGGAAAATGATAACATCCTTTGTCTCTGATTCCAGTTACTAAATCCAGTTTCCGGTAAAAATTAAGTATGTGATATTTTGGCTGCTCCCTCGGAAAATCTTGGAGAAAGGGTCAAAAGATCCCTTTTCAAGATAGATCACGAGCAATTGGCATCTCTTTAGATCTGAGCCAGCGTTCAGATTAGGTAATGGGTAAAGATACATGTACTTGAAGGCTTGTAGTTGTATGATTACATTTATATGTGAATTAAGTGTCCTGAGATCTCTGTGCATTTAGATGACTATTTCTATGAATGACTCTCTGCTGCTTTATTGATTTTCTAAATGTTTTTGCTTCATACATGGGGGTTTGTGGTTCAGTTATTGTCCTTCTCCTCTCGTAGCCTTCCTGTGTACAGACTATGGGTTTACCCCCTTTAGGTGGTATTTTTTTAATGCGTATTCTGGACAAATGCTTAGACGAAGACGATGATAATATTCTGGTCAAAAGTACTAAACTGGAAAGGGCTTAACTGCATTGAGTTGAACAATTCATTCAAATATTCGGTTTAATTTGCCTACTATTATGACTCAATCTGTGGTTTTGGATAGCAGAGTTGGGTAACGTTAAATAAATCATTCAGAAACGCGTAGGATTGTGCTTAGAGATGAATGACTTAGTTATAATGTCATCAATTGCTCAGAAGAAGTACTGTTGGGATGTTGATCAGAAAAATCTGCAGTAGCGTAAGACGTGCAATTAAAAGAAACAAAAGTTTCTTGTACTTGCATAAGAAACTTTGTTATGTTTGCCAAATTATGTTGAAGTTACTTACTCCTATGCGTTTTCATCATCCTGAAAAATGTTGTATTGATAAACTGTGTGCAGACTGGGCAAGAAACGGATTTTATTTTAATCTCATGTACAGGATCGGGGATAGATTCTAGCCGAAGGGAGCAGGTTCTAAGAGCCAAAAAGGTTGGCTTCTTCCCCAATTTTTTTCTTTGCATATGATGGGTTCTAGGTCATTACAAATGATTCCGTCTTCGATATTCTGTAGGCTGGGGAAGATTCCTTAAGAAGATCAGGCCTTGGATACACAATAGTTCGCCCTGGTCCTCTAATGGTAAATTAGTTGTACAATTTCCATGCTACAACTCGTTTTTATACTTCGAAACCTAATCGAAAGACGAGTTTACGAGATATTATGTGGCTAAAGCCAGCTAAGTGAAGCAGCAGTCGTGCTTTTGTTTCTCGACTAAATATCCAAAATGGTCCTTTTCTTTGGTGTCTGTTTTTAAAGGTCTTCCTCCTCTCAGTTTGGTCACATTAATCTTCTAGGTGGACTTCCTGGTCTACTCTTCCTCAGTTTGGTGGCTAATGGATTGGGATTGTTTCTTGACTAAATATCCAAAATGGTCCTTTTCTTTGGTGTCTGTTTCTAAATGTCTTCCTCCTCTCAGTTTGGTCACATTAATCTTCTAGGAGTACTTCCTGGTCTACTCTTCCTCATGTCAAATTGTAAGAGTAAATTAAGATAAGTTTTCAAGGATATAATTGACAATGCAGACAGTCAAAGTACTAGAATATGGCTGTATGGCAGCCCATATCCATAACTAGAAAACTTCTCATCTCTTTTGTTCTTTCTGTAAACACTTACTGCTATGCTGTTAGTATGAGTGCGCTAACATTTAAAAATTTTGCTTTAACGCTCCTCCATGACATGCAAGCATGTTTCTGGTACTTGCATTTTTTTTTGTTTGTGCAAGTCAGGATCCGCGTGTCTGAGACCATCTGCTTCATAGGTCTAAGCTGCTAGAGAATGGGCTAACATCATATTTGAATATGCATTTTAGTTGAACTAGCAAAATTGCTATCAACGAATTATGCGAAAATGTGTGGAGTCGTTCGGTGGATAGGAGAAGGGGAAAAATTTTATGTGGGAGGAGACATGGCATTTGTTGCAAACTAGTGGATGCTTTGTGAGGGTCCATGGAGGATTTAGTTTTAGAATAGGAATGATAAGGAGAAGTTCTAGTTTTCACAGTCACGCATAATGTTTGGGAGACTGTTAGTATCGCTCAAGCAGATGCAGCGGAAACATTGGTATAAAGTGGAAAAGAATAACTAGGAGAACAACAAAATAAATGGATAATGTAACAATAATTGGACACAAGATTTAACGTGGTTCGGCTATAACCTGCCTACCTCCACGGGGCGTGCAAACTTCTTCGTACTATGAGAATATCGATACAAGTACAAGAGACCGCTAAAGAGTTTAATCCCAAAAATCCGAGACCCTAATCCAATCGGATATCCCTTATACACCTCCACTCAATATTTTCTCTTAATGAAGAAGGAGGTTACTCAAACTCTCTCTTGCTCACTCACTTTTGGGATAATCTTGGCAATGTATGAAAGGCCTTATTTATAGACACTTTCTAATTGCACATGTGTGTTAGGTGTTCCACCAAAACAATAGTAATTTTGACTCCATAAGTCTATAGCCATATTTGCTATGGTATTGTTGGTTGGTTTCCCATGCCAACAACCATGCAAATGTCAACAATTCAAAATTGGTGAATTGTTGAATACTATGCATTTGGTGGCTAATATTTAGTGACAAAGAAGTCACTAACCCAACAAAGGCTCCTTTGTAGGAAAAGAGACACACACACACTTTAATTACTTGGTAGTGGTCCGCACTTTACGTTAACAAATGCTTTCAAGTAATAGGGAAGACACCCTTTTAAGGAACTCAATAAGGTAACCATTGTAAAGTCATCCTTGGGGAGTTTGTATGTGAAAGCATCCAACTGAAAACCAATTGGCAACACGAGGGAGGCCCACAAGACTTACATCTTGAAATGGTATTTATTATTTCTCCAATTGTGTTTATATTATTAACATGCCTCCTAACGTGTGGCTAGACTTCTTTTGAGTGGGCATAGCATTGGATGCCTTAAACTGGTTGGAGGTGGATGTAGCTTTGACCTGTTTGCTAGGCCTGTCCTGCTCTAATACCATGTGAAAGTATCCAACTCAAAATCAATTGGCAAAGAGGATAGAGGCCCACAAGGCTAGTATTCTGAAATGTTACTAATTATTTCCCCACTGTGGGATTACATTCTCAACCGTGTAGCAACACAACATTGGTTCGGTGGTTTAGATCAAGATGGAAGAGCAAGGATAGAGGTGTGAGTCATCTCCATACTTGGTGGTGGAGTTTCTGTTGGGGATTTAAGTACTTACATTACGTTGATTAAATAAGGATCTTGAAGTCTGCATGATATGTCAAATATATTGAGGATTGATATTGGATTAGGCTAGTTGTTAGGATGGTCTTCAAAAGTTTATAAGAAGTGACCTTAGTAAATAAACTTGGTGGTGGAACGACGAAGTCAACCAAAGAAGGATATGATGTAAGGAAGCAAGACACCCAGGAATAGAGGCTAGAGTAAGGGCTTTTACCATCTATGACGAAGGTTACATACTAAAGAGGCTATGTGTCACAAGATAATGAGATTAGACAGAAACTACAGAGGATTTTTGGAGAACTCAGTGATATGGATTATGTCAGTTTCGGACTTTTATTGGAAGAAGCTGAACATTTGAGGCAAATGAAGGTTCTGAAGATGCTTGGCTGATGTGACCCTAGACTAAGTTGTTTAATAAGATTTTAAATACTAACAGAATGTCGAAGGTGGAGGAATGGCATATTGAGAACTCGATCTGAAATATAGTACACAAGAAGCTTATAAATTACAGTATGAAGCTTTTGGAGAGGGTAGTTGAACATAGACGAAGAAAGGAGATACAATTTTGTGCTCGTGAGTTTGGTTTCTTGCGTGAAACCTCCTTTTCGGAAGCTATTTTCATGATTAGGTGATTAATAGGAGAGAGATGTCGAATAGATGTGGAAAGGAAGATGTGGTTGGTTCCAAATAGTGTGAGAAGCACTAATCGGCTTTAAGCCCCTATGTTTTCCCTCTACTCAGATTAGTGTGTTGGAGAGCGAGGGAGACTGGGCCAAAGAATTGATACCCACCTCGGAGCCCACCTGACCTAAATGCTTAAGCTAGTTTGTCGTGGGTCTTTAGTGTTATACTGTTATGTAAACTTTCCAGCATTTCTTAAACTTTCGAATAGGGAATGGTCGTCATATCCCCGTAACATTTGCATCATACATCATCTGCCACAGGCTACCCCTCGAAGAGAAATTTTTCCCTCCAACAAGCAATGCTGCTATTGCAAGATACCATGCAACGCCATCGAGACGTTGCTCACAACTCTCTACCGGTGCACAACCGTAAGAAGGGAGAGCTTGTACGAACCTTATGCTTTACAAAGCTATATTCCCCATCACTCATCGAGAAACTAATCCATTGAACCACCAAGCAGTTACTTCACAGCAGCGCACAACAAATCACAGGTGCTACACCACCACCCCACTTGTGACACCACAGCAACACTTGATCGAGAGCTCCAAACTCTATTGAGAGCAAAGTTTACCCCATGTGCAACAATCTACCATAAAACCACCATGAGCACAAATTAAACTGGTTAGAGCTTTGAAAGAACAGGGACCGTGTATCACCATCTTTGGGGAGTCGGTTGAGGTGGGTATGCATGGCGTCTGATACCACTTGTTAGGGAGCACAGGTAGACTGGGTCGAAGATCTAAAACCACCTTGGTGCTCAACTTTACCTAAAAGCTTTAGCCAATAGCGCATTAGTCGTCGGCGTTATACCAACTCCACAAAGTTCCTGTATTTTTAAGATGTGATATACTTATCACCTCACATTACCCTAACCCTGTTTGGTAAGAATATACACGGCAAGGGTAGATGGTATATATAATTTGCTGATGATCTGCTAAGTAACTCCCGAGTACTTACTTGGCTAGTCCTTGCCCTGTGGTGCAGCTGTGGTTCTAAGGTGTTACAGCATTTAAATATCACTTTGCTTTGTGCCGCAGGGATTCACCATGCAAGCCATTTCCCTTTTAGGAAATCAACTAGAAATTTAGGGCGAAAAAGGAAGAACTTTGGCATGGATTTCATGGATTTAGAACAAGCATGTGATGGGTTTTGAAGGGAAGTAATGTAGTGGTTTTAGAGAAGCAAGGTGTACCTACCAGGCATCTTTGATGTGATTAAGGACGTGTCATAGGGAGTAACAAGTGTTTGAACCATTGATGATGTAACCAGTGTATCCGTCTTGAGCACGTATATTAGTTTAGTTTTGAGCTTACAAAAATATTCATGACAAGATCTGATAGTTTATTCAATTTGAGAAGGACAGTTTAGTTGGTGAGACTTGAATAAAATAAATGCTATGCTAGAGTTATGGAGGATACACTTTATAATCTGACGAGGTTAAGCAGGACTAGGATGGGTATTTCGAATGCAATTTAAGTTAGAGTAGGAAGAAGTGAGCATGGATGGGCACGAGGGATAAAATTGATGAAGATACTTCGTATTGATTAAGTAAAATAGAGTTGATTCCTCTCAAGGCGAGCAGAAATATTTTAGGGCAAAGGTGAGACCACCAATTCTGTACAGTTCAGAATGTTGGGCAACTAAGTAGCAACGCACACAGGATATTTGTAGCAGAAATGCAAAGGATTAGGTGGATGAGTGTCCATGAAAGGAGGGACGGAGGAAGAAAAAAAAGGATATATGCGAAATTTGGGCACCGGTGGAAGGGTTAAGTCATATTTAATGTGACCTTTAGATGCCCGGACAAATAGAAGTGATTTGTGTCAAGCTGACAGGTATGACGAGGTAGGGGCAGACTAAAAGGGCATGTGGAGTAGTAGCAAGGGAAGAACTTATGAGATGTATGCTTGAATAGGGTCATAGAAGAGAATGGAGAAAGGGATTTATGCAGCCAACCTTACTAGTTTGGCAGAAAGTCTTTAATGATGACGACGACAACAATGACCCAAACTAATTTAAGTGAGTGAGGACTCAAGCACCTATTATTTTTTTACAGAAGAGATTGGTGAGTTTATATGATGGAACTGATGGCTAAAAGTGGAGCCAAAGTGTGTACGGTCATGTTGGAGGAGATTGAAATAGGTCAGATAAACTGCTGTCAGGTGTATTGCGCCTCTGCATTTGTTGTATAATATAATGGTGCTTGATCCTGGATGAGTAGTGAAACCGTTGATATACTCTCACAAAAGTTGGACCTATGGTTCTTCTCTTTTGTAATTCTACTTTCTCACATACAATTGAGGAACCTTCTCAAGTCAAATTGTATGTACATTCAGACAGATCATGTGGTTGATTTGCTGGCTTTATGGCATTCTGACTTGTATTCTGGATGTACAGTTCACTAGAAAAGGTATTTTCCGGTAAAACTAGAATTGTCTTCTGAAAAAGGTAAGGTACTATTCCTAAATCAGAACGGACGTGACCATCTCTGAAAAGAACGGGTTTACACAGCCCCAAAATTTTTCGGAAGTTACTGACACTAATCGGCATTGTTGTACCCCCTAGATTGGGTAAGCAGTTCAATCAGGATGAACAGAGATAGCGTCTTGATTGGCCATTCTGGCCAGTAGTTTGTTTCCATCCAACAGGTGAAGGCATGATTAAAGCTTATCTTTCAGGAAGAACCTGGTGGGCAGCGTGCTCTTGTTTTTGACCAAGGAAATAGAATATCACAGGTAAGGGTGATAATCTTTTGTTGGTATCTATTGTCGCCGCTTTAGTACCCTAGCTCACAAATCAATCATCAAATGTAGGCAATAAGCTGTGCCGATGTGGCAGATATCTGTGTAAAGGCGTTGCATGATTCAACTGCTAGGAACAAGAGCTTTGATGTGGGTAACATTACATTTGCTTTGAAATTTTATATTTTTTTCTTGTGCCTAATTATCTCTGTTCATGAGCAGGTCTGTTACGAGTACGTAGCTGAGACAGGGAAGGAGCTATACGAGCTGGTGAGGGGCTTCGAGAAGCAAAGCAAATGATTTTTTCCTAGCATTTTCTTCTGTGTCCTGTTCTGAAACTTCTTAAACTTCTATTTTTTACCTTCTTTCTGCAGGTAGCACATTTGCCGGACAAAGCAAATAATTATCTAACACCAGCACTCTCAGTTTTAGAGAAGAATACTTGACATTGTTTCCCTGAAAATAGTGTAGTTGTATATTCTGGAAGAATGTTGTATAGCATTACTGCCCTTTTTGCCATGGGATTCCTACATGATGTTTGTGCTCATGCCTGTCTATGTTCACCTATAAGAGAACAGAAGCATGGCTAACAATGGCGTGCAGTTTTTGGGCCAAAGGGGGAAAATAAAAGGGAAACAGAGAAGCCCTGTTATTCACAACTTTTCACCAGTTCTAGCTTACAGAGAAGCCCTGTAAGTTAAAAAGGTTTCTATTCACAACGTTTCGCCAATTTTAATCAGCTTTTTGCTGAATCAATTACCGTTTGTTAAAGTTGCATGAACACTTATTTTTTATTTATAAAATGATGAAAATACTTTTACTATAATAAAAATGACCCAAATAGGCATTAAAAAACATACTGGCATGTGCTACCAATTAATACATGCCATGTGTGTGACGTGATAGCCATCTTTGACTAAGGTTGTTGTAATCCTTTTATTGTGTCTTACAATGATTGATGTCGGGACAGTCCCATCATATGACAATTATGTACCTCCCTGTATAAAAGCCTTTATGAGATCCGGGTAAAGTTAAAACTCTCAAATCCTGTAAGGTACACCTTTGATCCTTCAGTTTTTTCCATCCCAGAAACTGAGTTAAGCATCGGAGTTTTTGTTGGATGCCCCTTCGTTGCGGTAACCATAGCAAAAAGTCTCTCCTTATCAGCAAATGGTTCCAAGTGCCAAACTTAAATCATGGAGCAATAGCTGACTAAGGCCTGTCAGAAAGTAGTAGTTGTTGAAGGCCCTTGGTCCAAACCTAAGGGGTCAGAAGAGAGGGCTAGGTAAGGAAATGAAGGATAGTAAGCAAAGCATAATCATTCAAGAGAGGTCGAATCATCCCTTATTTCATTCGCGGAAGCATATGGCACTGACTAACCACCCTTCGACTGATCAATCTGCATCGGTGGTCAAATCTAAGCCACATCGACAAACCCTTTAATGCCTAAAGACAGACAATGCATCTGAGTCCTTGGAGACTCTAAGCCCTAGCATGGTAGCTTTTTACGCGAACACGCCGTGCCGGTATATATAAGCGCAACAACACCTGTACCTATGCCAACAAGAGTTGGTTCAGCGGTCCTTAGGATCCGAATTCAGGTTTTTTACCTGGGTTCGAATCTTGCCCGCCGCACTTGTTGGTGGCAAACTTACGTCCTCGCCCTGCATGTGCTCTACACACGGGTCTTTGTGCCCTTCGGCCCGGACATAGGTGCAGGAATCGAGGGCTCAGATGTATGTGGCGGCCTTGTAGGTCCTCGAGGCGCAATACTCCCTACCGATTAAATTAGAGCCTTACGATCCAACATTTTTCAATTAAAAAAAAAAAAAACACCCGTACCTATTTGGTTCTCAACCCGTTAGGAACTATTCTATTATTCAACGTCACAACTCCTTTTGGCACACATCCAAAGCTGTACTGGTAACCGTGCCTCAGTCAAATCCAGCACCAGACGCTGACCTAGCTGCCATCTTTTGCTCTCTTCAACAAATTTCAATCACCTGCAATAAGAACACCGGCCAGCCTGCCAGCCTTGTTGTCAGTCTGTTCATTGACGGCTGATATACAAGTAGCAGCCAGAGCATTCAGCCGAACGACATTTGACACAGCCAGAACGAATGGCTAACCCTCCACTTGACCATCCCGTTCAGGGATACAACCATGGTTGTACGCAAGTCACTATCTCTCGAAGATGAGTTAAAACGCACACTAGTCCAACCCCTACCGCTCGTGGATCGATGACTCAAGCAGGGACACCTCTCATCTTCTATCGTCAAGGCCTGACAGTTAGTGGAAGACATCGAGATCTTCCCTATTCCTTCGGGATTGAGGACGCCAGCTTGTAAAACTTGTGGCGGCACGGATGATCCAAAAGAACACTTGGCTTGCTTAGTCTCTTCCATATACCTTTATCTGGCTCTAACCAGATTATGTACCGTGCATTCTCACTGACCCTTAAAACCACCGCACAAGTCTCGTTCTTCAGGATTGAGGACGCCAGCTTGTAAAACTTGTGGCGGCACGGATGATCCAAAAGAACACTTGGCTTGCTTAGTCTCTTGCATATACCTTTATCTGGCCCCAACCAGAATATGTACCGTGCATTCTCACTGACCCTTAAAAGCACTGCACAAGTCTCGTTCTAACGTATTTCCCCCACAGAGTAAAAAAAAATCACTAAAACTGCCATCTATTTTTCTCATTTTTCTTCCTTATCACCGATCTCTCACCCACCACCACTGTTTTTCACAATCACCACCAAGCCTACCATACAAGTCAAAGTACGAGGATCATCACCACCAAACGGGGGATAAAGAGCCAAGATTAAAGAAAGAGGGGCAAAAGAACTAAACTTGTGTTCGCGTGGGTGAGTACATGAATGTGTGTGTGCGCCTATGTGATGGGCAGTGGAAAATGAAATGGGTTTAGTCATGGGATGGTTTTGGATAAGCAGAGAGAGATTAGGATGGTCACCGGTGTGTGTGCACGCTCATGTGTGAAAATTTGAGAACTGTAGAATGTTTCTTGTCACTATTCATAGCACTTGGCTACAAGTTTATATACAACAAAAACACCTAATATCACTCCTAAATACAAGCTATTCCAACTAATTACAGCCTGACAATTATCCTATGATCATGGTGATTATGTCCCTATGATTATGGTGATTGTGGTGATTAAGGTTGAGTCAATGATCTGATACAAGACATACATGGAAACAAAAGATCCTCCAATACTCCCTCTCAAGTTGGAGCATGAAGAGTGGAAATGCCCAACTTGCCAAGTAGCTGATGAAATCGATCATGTCCCAGAGCTTTGGTGAAAATGTCTGCCAATTGATCTTGTGAAGAAATTGATTTGGTGGCAATGGTTTGTGACTGAATATGTTGCCGAATGAAATGGCAATCTATCTCGATATGTTTTGTTCGTTCATGGAATACAGGATTAGCTGCAATGTGAATAGCTGCTCGATTGTCACAAAATAAGGAAACCGGAGTAGTACACGATACTTCAAGGTCTTGCAAGAGCTGTTTGAGCCAAATAATTTCACTAGTGGTGGTTGCCATGGCTCTATATTCTGCCTCAGCAGAAGAACGGGAGACCACTGTTTGCTTCTTAGCTTGCCATGAAACTGGCGAAGAACCAAGAAATATGATGTAACCAGTAGTTGACTTGCGTGTCATGGGGCATCCTGCCCAATCTGCATCACAAAATGCCTGCAAATATAAGGTGTTATTTGAAGGGAGCAAGATACCCTGACCTGGTGACCCTTTCAAATAATGAAGTACCCTATAAGCAGCATCAAGATGAGGTTGTCGCGGGTCATGCATAAATTGACTAAGAATATGAACAGCATAGTTGATATCTGGACGAGTGATATTGAGATACAATAATCGACCCACTAACCGACGATATTCTTCTGGATTTTTGCATATTTCACCAGATTCATTGGAAAGCTTATGTTGTTGTTCCATCGGAAAAGAAGCCGGTTTACATCCAGTCAGACCACATTCAGCCAAGATGTTAAGGACATATTTGTGTTGGCTCAAAAATATCCCTGCTGGAGAACGTGCCACCTCGATCCCCAGAAAATACTTAAGCTTCCCAAGATTTTTGATGTGAAATTTTGTATCCAAGTAATTCTTCAGCTTGCAAATATGATCTGAATCTGTCCCTGTGATAATAACATCATCGACGTAGACAAGAACAGCAACAAAAGATCCTCCAAGGGTGAAAGTAAACAAGGAGTAATCTGCAGTGGATCGCCGAAAACCAATAGCAAGAAGAGCAGCAGTAAATTTTTTATACCAATTTCTAGATGCCTGGCGAAGACCATAGAGAGATTTCCGTAATCTGCAAACACGCTGCTCCCCCTTTTTGGCAAACCCTTGTGGAATCTTCATATACACTTCTTCCTCCAAATCGCCATGTAAGAAAGCGTTATTCACATCTAATTGATGTATTTCCCAATTTTTCACTGAAGCAATTGTCAATAAACAACGGACAGTGACTAATTTTGCAACCGGGGCAAAGGTCTCATGAAAATCAATGCCCTCAATCTGAGTGTAACCTTTGGCAACGAGACGCGCCTTGTAACGTTCAATGCTCTAATCTGGTCTATATTTGATTTTGTAGACCTATTTGGAATCTATAGCTCTTTTGTCAGAGGGCAATGATTCCAAAGTCCAAGTTTGATTTTCTTCCAGAGCAGCAATTTCCTTTGTCATTGCATCTCTCCAATGTTCATGTTGGACTGCTTGAGAAAAGGATCTCGGCTCATCATTGGATGAGATGGCTGCTAAGAAAGCAGTATGATTAGGAGAAAACTTGGAATATGAAATAAAATGAGACAAAGGATATACCGTCGAATTGGCCGAAGGAGAGGATGGAGGCGTGTTAGTCTCTACAGGAGCAAGGGAGGGAGGCAAGACGTACTGATAGCCTGATAGAAAACGTGACACATGCCGTTGCCTTTTGCTAGGGAGAGTGGCGGCTTGCTGATTCTCAACTGTTGGATCCGATTCATCTGATTCAGAGCACCCAACCTCAATATCTGGCGAAATGGGTTCAGTTGCGATAGATTCCATAACAGGCTCTTCAACAGGATCAGTGCACAAGTCAGTACTCAAAGGAATAATGCCAGCATCTGGTTCTTCATTGCTTACTTGTCTTGATTCACCCAAACTGGACTTGGTATAAGGATAGATTCCCTCTAGGAATTGAACATCTCTGGAAACATAAATCCTTTTGCTTTCGAGATCGTATATCCTATACCCTTTCTGCCCATTAGGATATCCAACAAAAATTCCTGGTTTAGCACGAGGAGCAAATTTATCACGAGGTTTACTGTTCACATGTCCATAACATAGACACCCGAAGTTCCTTAAATGCTCATATGTTGGCGTCTTTCTAAGTAAAATTTCATATGGAGTTCTGTCCTTTAGAGTTGAAAGTGGCATTCGATTGATTAAATATGCAGCAGTAAGAACACATTCTCCCCAAAAGAAAATTGGAAGATTTGCTTGAAATCGCAATGCACGAGCCACTTCCAAAAGATGTCGATGTTTGCGTTCAACTACTCCATTTTGTTGTGGAGTATTTGTGCAACTAGTTTGATGTTCCATGCCATGATCAGAATAATAGCTCATTAAATCACGATGAGAAAACTCTAAGCCATTGTCAGTTCGGAGAGCTTTTATGTCCACATGAAATTGTGTATGAACCCAGTTGAAAAATTGCAACAAATATTCCTTAGTTTCTGACTTGTGTTTCATGAGAAAAACCCATGTTGCTCGACTGAAATCATCCACTATAGTCAAGAAGAAATGACATCCAGAGATTGATTTTGTTTTATACGGACCCCATATGTCACAAAGAATCAAATCAAAAACATGCTGGGCTTTATTCATACTGAGAGGAAAAGATAATCTTGTCTGTTTTGCTTTGTAACAAGCATCACATAATGAAGTTTCCTTGCAATCAAAACTGACCGACAAATCTGGAATTAAAAGAATGCGATTAACCGGGAGATGGCCCAACCGCAAGTGCCACATGTTTGCAGAAATCATGTTCCTTGCCGTTAATGCCTTCCCCCCTTTTATTGGCTCCAAATAGTAGAGTCCATTACGCTCTCTACCCACTCCAATCAGCCTCCTCGAGTGTAAGTCCTGAATCACAAAGAAATTTTGCCAAAATGTCAGTGTACAATTTAGATCACGTGTTAATTTACTAACTGACATTAAATTGAAACAAAATTCTGGAACTCCAAGGACTTGATCAAGAATCAATCTTTTCCCAATAGTAATCTGCCCCAAAGCATGAACAGGTACTGTTTTTCCATCAGGTATTTGGACAGGTGGTATATTATGCTGTTGTTCAACATTGGATAAGGAATTTACATCATGAGTTATGTGGTTTGTTGCTCCAGTGTCAACAATCCACTCATTTTCTGTCTTACCCGAGAAGTTTGATGTAGCCATATTTGCGGATGGGTTACCTCCAGGTGCTTCTTGTCCATTTAACAAAGCCATCAATTGTTGTTGTTGAGAAAGTGTTAATCCTGGAATCAGCAAATTTTCTCCATCCATCTTTGCTGTAAATGCAGCGTTGGAAGAGTTGGTTTGTTTATGATCTGCTCGTGAACTATTCCCTTTTCCAGGTTTGCGCCAATCTGATGGATAACCAATCACCTTGAAGCAATACTCTTGGCTATGGTTTGTTTTCCCACAGTGTGGACAAGGTGGAAATTGGTTGCGTCTTCCACTGCCATTCCATCTCATTTGCGAATCACTTTTCTTGGTGAGTAAGGCAGCAGCTTCAATGGTGGGAGTGCGACTTGCTGCAATAGAACGCTGCTTTTCTTCTTGGGCAGCAATAGCATAGGCCCTTCCAATATTTGGTAAGGGATCAATGCTCAGTATTTGAGATCGCACTGTTGTGTATGCCTCATCAAATCCCATCAAAAAATCGAAAACCTTTTCTTCTTCTCGCGTAATCTGCATTTTCTTCGCTGCACCACAGGTACATCCACATTTGCATATTGGCGTGGGATTCAGACCTTGCAATTCCCCCCAAACACTCTTCAATTTGCCATAATATGATGCAACTGAAGCCTTTTCTTGTTGCAAAAGAACTATGGCACGCTTCAACTCATAAACTCTTGGAGCTATTCCTTGAGTGAATCTTTCTTCTAAATCTTTCCACACTTCTCTTGTTGTTTCAGCATGCGTAGCATTCCCTTGAAGTTCTTTTGCAAGTGCATTTGTGAGCCAAGCAAGAACAACAGCGTTACACTGGATCCATGCCTGAAAATCAGAAAAGGCATCATCTGGTTTTTCAATCGTTCCATCTACAAAGCCAGCTTTGTTTTTGGAATGAAGAGCGTTCAGAAAACCACGTCTCCAAGTGAAATAATTGTCTCCACTTTCACTTAGCGGGTGTGTCACAAAAATCAAGCCAGGATGATCTGATGGATGAAGGTAATAAGGTGATGAAGTATCGATGGTGGTTTTGGCAATCTCCTTCGTTCCAGTCCCGGCCATGTTGAAAAAAAATCAGAGGTCTCAGAAGCCTTGCTCTGATACCATGAAAATTTGAGAACTGTAGAATGTTTCTTGTCACTATTCATAGCACTTGGCTACAAGTTTATATACAACAAAAACACCTAATATCACTCCTAAATACAAGCTATTCCAACTAATTACAGCCTGACAATTATCCTATGATCATGGTGATTATGTCCCTATGATTATGGTGATTGTGGTGATTAAGGTTGAGTCAATGATCTGATACAAGACATACATGGAAACAAAAGATCCTCCAATAGTGTGCTTACGTGTGTCTGTTATAGGGTAGTGCTTCCACAACAAGGTTGGGTGGAAGGATGGTCTTGGGATGGAGAGGGAGATTAGGGTGGTTGTCGGGGTGTGTATGGGGGTGTGGGCTTATGTGTGCACGCGCGCGGCGTGCTTGGGCGGGGGGGAAGGAAGGGGGTGGTGCATATGTGTGTCTGTGTATGGGGTAGTGGTTCTATAATGAGGTTTGATGGAGGGGAAGGCCGTTTAGATAGGAAGGGAGAGATTAGGATGGTCACCGACATGTTTGGGTGTGCGGGTTTGTGTGATGGGCAGTTTGGTGTTTGATTGGTGGAGATAGATGAGGGTGTTCGCGGGTGTCGGTGGTTGTGTGTCGTCCGCGATTGAGCATCGATGGCAATGGAAGAGAGGAAGACTTCTTAAGGACAATTTTGTATGATATCTCAACCTTTCTTGACCGTTCTTTAAACGAAGACGACTCTGTGTAAAACTACTAAAAACAATAGGGTCCGGAGTGCAAATTTAATAATTTGGCATCGCCGTATGTAGTAATAAATAGAAACATCAGGCGTGTTAAGTGCAATTAGATTAAGTTATAAACAATCTGAAGAATGTAAGGAAAGCTGACGAGTGGTGACCGGCTGGGAAAAATCGTGAGAGAATGCAAGTTTGTGGCGCAATCTCAGTGCCTTGCTGTCGATGCTCGACGATGTGTACCCAACAACGAAAAGGGCAAATACTGGTTGTTGTAGGCCGCCTCAACGCTGGCGGCAGAAATGCCGTGTATCCTGTCCTTAAAACCAGCAGCCGCCCGGCAATAGTTGGCTTGGCGGCTGCAGCCGCAGTGATATTTTCGGTGGTGGTGGGGGCAAGTGCAGTTGAGATCCAAAACCAATCTGAAGCAGAGACTCTCTTGAATATACCACCAACGCTGTCAGGCGAGTGCGCCTCCCGCCAGCCGCTGGATTGCAAGAAGGCCAGGATTCAAAGACCTAAATCCAGGAAAGCCGAATCCTGCACCATTAAGTGCGTCACCACTTGTATCCGTGGCGGTGAAGGCTCACCCGGTGAAGGCCCTCTCAACGTCAGGAGGTATAGTTGATCAAATTCGTTTAATAAATAGCATTATTATTCAGTTGGATATTGTCTTAGGGTTTTTCCGTATCTAGTTTCTTTTTGGGTTAATTGCACTCCGATCCTGTGTTTTCCCAAAAATTGCAGTTAGTATGCCATATACGTTAGCTCTCAAGACCCTATGTTTGCTTATTGTTGCAATCCACGGAGAAAAGCAGTGGCAGAACCGCCTTTATAGCTCTGATTCATCTTCACCACCATAGGTCGTCGTTCTCGCCACCATGACCACCAGTGACTACCAACACTGCCCTGAAATTGGCAATACCACTATCCCAATTGCCCCTCTATCTTCAGCACTTCTCTTGCAGAAAAGTTTGAAAAAAACCTAATTCAATTTCTCTACGGCTTGTTTGGATCTGCACCAAATTGAATTTCTCTCTATTGGATTGGCACTCCACCAGCACCATATACCCTACCTAAAACCTAAATTACTTTTAAGCTTCCAACGGTTATAGCTGAACTTTTGAGAAAACAGAGGGTTTGGAGTGCAATTATAAGAAAATAGTGGTAGAGCTACGATACAATAGCTCCCCCCTCCCCCTCCTCCCTCTATCTCTCTCTCTATGGGTGATTGTGAGTGTGTGAGAGTATGATTGAGTATGCATATGTGTGAGTATGCTGTGAAGAAGTGTTTGTACTCCCTATTTGCCGAGTATCTTCTCCCCTACTCCCCCTCCATTGTGGACTTGCACCTGTAGAAAGAAAGGATTATCTGAGTAAAAAGTATTCTTTGATCTGCAGACCACTAGTGGTATTCAAGCAAGGGTTTCGGAGTCGTCAATACTGGTAATTTACTTAATAAATCTGCCCTTCTCACTGCCATCACTTTTTCTTTCAATTCTTTCTTTCTTCTTTGTTGATGCTTCCCGCAAGATATGTGAATGCCATTGGTATTACTATGTTGACCTTTAAGTTTTTAATTGTACGGAATTTTGTTTGTTGTGGTATGCAGTAAGTTGGATTTCTTGTATGTGCCGAGGGTAGACGAGTGTTAATGTAATTTATTTTATGGGGTTGATAGCTGTTTATAAGGATTAGTTGCTGCTTTTTGGGCATCAATTTTTTCTTCTTGCGGCTGTGACTAAAAGTGCTGTTGCAATTACTAAGATGAAGAAAGTTGGCTTGATTAACTTGAGGTTATGGGCCTATGATGAGTGTACGAGGGGTCTGTCTTAGCCCCTTCAATAGAGAATTTTCCTCGGCCACTCAAGATAGTATTTTGTAACAGTGCAAGTCCTTGCTCTTTCCCCTGTCAATAAATTTGAAGCTGCAAGCTAGTTTGGGCGGCAAACTAGGCTTTGAATGATACATTTGTTGTCCTTTGGAGAGATGAAGGAAAATTCATTGAGATGAATAGGGGATGAATGTCTCAGAGCAACAT
Organism: Escallonia herrerae; assembly: GCA_033070095.1. Lineage (NCBI taxonomy): Eukaryota > Viridiplantae > Streptophyta > Magnoliopsida > Escalloniales > Escalloniaceae > Escallonia > Escallonia herrerae. The sequence continues at coordinate 58,277 of JAVXUP010001106.1, forward strand.
TATATGTTTGAATTGCTTAGAACTGTATAAAGCTTTCTTCCAATTGTGTGGGGTCGATTACATACTTTTTGTTTCTCGTCAGATCTAAGATTAACATTCTTAGTGGTGTATTGCAGCCAAGTACATACATGGATGGATATCTAAGATCAACATTCCTAAGTGTTGAGTTTTAAAATTCATTTCTGTCAGAAGATCTTTCTTCTTTCTCCTGGGCTAGTTGCTATTCGCTGTAGTTTGTATTCCTTAACACAAAGCATGCAGAGTAACCAGAATGTAGTGGCACCTTTAGGTTTATGGTATAACCCCATCCTTACTACCTGAAGGCCTTAGTTGCACTGAGCGGGGGCGGGGAAGTGCCAGCACATTGAAGAATCCAAGGTGGGAAACCTCTTGAATAAACAATTAAAAGTATATTGCATATATACTAATTTGTAAGGTATAACTAGAGATATCTATTAAATATTGTCTCTTTTAAAAGATAAGAAAAATGTGGTCGGATTTAGTTTTATAGAAAGTCGGGAGTAAGAATGGAAAAGGAAACATCAATTCAAGTCATGTGTGTTGGTTTTAATGTTGTCTACTCGGGGTTATAGTACCTATTAGTATTACGACTAGTAAAAAGAAATATGACTCTAAAGTCGACCACTGGCACGTGACTGCTGCTTTCAGTAGAGTAAACATCTACCTTACTTGTGGTCTTTTCGTTGTCCATTCCGTGCTATGGATGGTTCTTTGCTGCCAGAACAGGTGTAGATATCTCCTTCCCCCCGCTATCCTAACTTCGACGACGCTCCAATGAAGCGCGTAGCTTAGGAACACATATTTCCTAATCTCAAAGGAAGCAGCAGAGATTCGTGACCAGATGAGGAGAATCCTGCAACTGAGGGAGGGGCTTTTTGAGAAAAGGCGAAAAGAAACTTTCAATTGGTATAATAAGGAAGTGGCGGTAGCTCTTTTGCTAAATGCAACTTGGAGACAATAGTCCGAAAAAAGTTGAGAGTTTAAATGTGGATGCTTGGCTTTTGGACGTTTTAAGTTATGGAGGTAGATTTTGAGGGCAATGAAAAGAAGGTTTTTGCTTTAGAGTGCTTGATTAATTATGATGGGGTTGTTTGGAAGTGTAGGAGTGCTATGGATGGGGTTGGGGTTTCCTTCCTTTTCTCGTAGTTAAGATGAGGCTGAATTTGTCATCTGTGGAATGTTTAGGGGCTGAATTTGTCATCGTGGAATGTTTAGGGGCTGAATTCTTGCGAAAATAGAACGAGTGTGAATGTAGTGGTTATTAAGTGGAAGCTGATGTTTATGTGCCTGCAAGAAATGAAGATGTAAGTTGTTTTGGGGGCGCTTTTTCGGACCTTGAGGTAATAAATGGAAAGGGTGGATCATTTGAGATGCGGTGGCTTCAAAGGGCATTCTTCTCATGTGGAATACGGAGGTTGGTAGAGATGGTATATGCGCTCCAAGCTTATTATAGTCTTGCCTGTGTAGGAGTGGGGAATTTGGTTTGGAATGGTGTTTTCCGGGGCTTGTATAGCAGTGGAATATTCTCTTTGAGGGAAATTATGGGAGGAGCTGCTGATATTAAGGGGGTTGGTTTATTCCTTGGTGCATAGGGGCTGTTTTTAGTGGTGTTAGATTACCCAGGAGTGACATAATTGTTCTCGGGTGTCTACTTTTTTTAAGAGGGAGCTTTCAGTTTTTATATTTGATATGGATTTGATTTATTTGCCATCAGAAGGGGGAACTTGTATGTGGTTTACAAACCGGAGTTTCTACAGCTAAATCTAAGTAAGATAGACTTCAGTTACTGTGGGGTTGGGAGGAGAGCTTCCAAAATTTATCTCTGTCTTGTTTGCCGAGGGTGGTCTCTGATCAAAGAACAGATATTGCATTGTGGCAAAAGCCCTTCTAATTTTAAAGACGTGGCTCAAGGAGGAGGGAATTGTGGAGGAGGTGGGAGCTCGATAGGAAAGCTAGTATTAGTGGGACTGCCCACTTGGTGTTTGGCTCACAGGTTAAAGTTACCCACGGGAGATCTTAAACGGTGCGATAAGGACAGCTTAGGTGAGGCCAAGAAGGAAGATCTGGGTGCCTCTTTAGGGCATATGAGGCAGAGCTGGGCTCTGCTTTTTCTTCTGATTGTGATGGGGATCCTTTTGGCGGTCAGACTTTTTGGGGGAATCCTCTGAGGCCCAGCTTTAGTCAGGAGGAAATCAGGTGCAAAGTAAAACGCCAAATTCCTGGGGAATTGTGTCTTCAGCTGGTCTTTTTGGAGACAGTTGGGCCTTTGAGTTTTGTTTTACCTGAGGTAGGGGATGAGGCATCTAACTGTAGGAGGCCTGGGTTGGGTGAAAGGGAGGATCTTTCCTTCTCGGTTAAGAAGTGTGTTAAAGGGTTTGGCGAAGTTTCGGGGGTTTCGGTGGATGGTTTTGAACACCAAGTAACTGACCTGCTTCTGGAAATTGAAAATAGCAGTTGTTTTGGTGGTGAGCAGGTGGGTAGTCGTCATAAGGCCAATGGTTTGGGAGGGCTTTGAAAGCAAGAAGGACAAGTAGTTAAAAATACTGGAGTTGTCTATGAATTACGATTTCTCTTAGGAAAGGAGTTAGGTTGCATTCTGAAATGGGGCGATTGACCTGCTTTACTAATTTATTCATCATGCACTTGGGGCCTTAATAGTAGGAGGAAAAGGAGGATTATGAAAGCTTCATTGAAGTGCGTCTGAATATTGCTTGTATTATAAAGACCAAATTGGTGTCTACGTCTCTCCATAAGATCTATCTGGGGGTGGTCGATGGGCTGATTGGATTACTTTGGATGTGGTGGCCTTGTCCGGGGGTATCACTGTTGTTCCCAACCTATCTTGGTTGCACTTAAGGGCCCACTGGGGGTCCCTTTTTGCTCGACACGTCACTGTAGTCAACGAGCGCGACTCACGGAAACGAGCTCGTCGCGCCTCGACCGCCTCTCTTTTCTTTTCCAAAACATCAACCGTCGGCGTGCCTTGGTGCCTACCCATGGGGGTTGGCCTCGGCCACCCTTAAAGGGTCGACCTCGGCCTTCCCCCAAGGGTCGGCCTTTGGCCTTCCTCTTAGCACCTTCACTTCTTTTAAAGGGATCATGCATTGTTCGCGACCCCTATCGCCGTCGCCCGCTCGCCGTCTCCGTGACGCCTGCACCCGCACACCGACTCCGCTTCCGCCGTCGCTCGCCCCCGCATGCCGACTTCGCGTCGCCCGCGTGCCGTCTTTGTGACACCCGTCGCCAACCAGCCGAATCCGCGACACTCTTCGCTCGCGCCTGTGCGCCGACTCCCCGACCCCTGTCACCTGCACGCTGTCTTCGTCACCCCCGTCGTCTGCGTGCCATCTCCGTGACCATGCGCCACGCCACTGATACAGTCGGGCCTCATGGCTATCTGTCACTATCGGCGCCACACCGTGCCGCTGATACAGTCTCGCCCGTGGCTCTGTCACACTACCACGCACCTTGTGTTGGCCCATCCTTTCACCACACCAGGGTGCACCTTGCCTTGGTCGTGGAATCTACCCACTCTCCGGAGTGTGCAGCATCCTGCGGGGATAGGCGACTCCTCCGGGACACTATCTTTGCTAGGGAGTTTTAAGTGCTCCGGCATGAAGATTCCCCTTCCACCAGGTAGACGGCTCCTCCGGGATGCTACCTTGTCCTGTCGGGTAGGCAAATCCTTCGGGACACTACCTTGGTGCCCTCCGAGTGCTCTAGCACAAGGACTCACCCGCGGGGTTAAGCGACTCCTCCGGGACAGTATCTCTGCTAGGGAGCTTCAACTCCCCTTCCGCCAGGTAGACGGTTCCTCTGGGATGCTACCTCGGTTTGTCGGGTAGGCGACTCCTTTGGAACACTACCTTGGTTTGCTTCGACTGCTCCGACACAAGGACTCTCCTGCGGGGATAGGTGACTCCTTTGGGACTATCTCCGCCAGGGAGCTCTAAGTGCTCCGGCATGAAGACTTTCCTTTCACCATGTAGACGGCTCCTCTGGGATGCTACCTTGGCCCGTGGGATAGGCGACTCCTCCGGGACACTATCTTTGCCAAGGTTTTTACGCAACAAGCGTACGTGTTCTGGCACTGGGGGCTTTCATCGGCACCCCTATTGACTATGACTCCCGGGTCACTCTGAGACGGGAGCAGGTCTTCGTAGGGCATCGCGCCGTCCGCCTGGCAGTTGGACGTTGGGTCTACTCCACCGCTGCTAGGCTTGTGGGAGACTGCAAGGACTTGGATTGGTGGCTAAATGAAGGGGGTTCTTTGGCCACATGTGCGTTATGGAAGTTAGTCTTTTTAGACAGACAGAGCAACGCTGTGAGGAGCAGGCCGGGTGAATATGCGATCCGACAGTCCGTGGAGCACTGGCACTTGTGGACCCTCTCGGTGACGTCACTCTTGGGGAGCGCCACGTGTCGCTTGATGACATCATCATCTCAACCTCTATAAGTAATGTCTTGAGAATTCATTTGGGACTATTGAACAATTTCAAAACTCACTTTCTCACTCTAGAATTCTAGAAACATACATGACCTTAGCATCGGATTGTGACTGTCGTCGACCCAGCGCCATCGCCCTTCGCAACACTGCCACACTTAGGCTCTGCTGGGAAGCCCTTGGTCTCTACCCTTGCTCCATCATTACTGTGTCCCACATCTACATACTTGGCATCTGACTCGAACTGCATTCCTTGTGACACCTCCACGTCGACTGCGAATCTACTTTCCTTGGCATCATTTTGGTGACTCCACTGGGAAGGTAAGCATCGCAGTGCAGTTTGCCCCTTAACTAGCACACTCAAGCAAGCATGCCTCAGCAACGCAGGGTTATGAGGACTACCAGCCAAAGTCTTGACCCAGCCATCTAAGAGGAGAATCACCTCGAGGACCAAAAGGAGACCAATCACAACCAACTCCAGCCTCTCGCTCGGATGCATGCACCCAATGTGATCGCGATCGTCAACGCCACAATCCACAATCCAACACCTTACTCCTACTATCACCAAACTTCAAGACTCTCAATCTTCTCTTATGGCTATCATCTTAAAAATGCAGAAATCAATCCAAGTCTTGACTTCACAGTCGTTGACTTCTCAAGGCCTCAGAACTCCCCACCCCGTGCCCGCTACTTACCCCGTGTCATCCCAAGCTCTAGGGTTTGCCCCTCCTGCTAAGATCTAGCCTTCAGGGCTTGGGCCATGCCTTACCCTTGCTCGGAGTGCTTTGGAGACTCACGACTCAATTGAGATGGAAGCCAACCCCAACATTGCCGGCCAACACCTGAACACTAGTCATGTACCTGACTTGCTCCAGTCGACCCTTCCTTACGGCTGGCCTCCTGCCGCTGGCACTACCCTTGTGTAAACCGCACCCCAAGAAGCCACTCCCCACCACCAACCCTTCTCCACTATTGTCATGCCATCAATGCCTCAGGTCGCCCCGTCTTGGGGCTCGGTTGCCAGGATCATCCCGATCGGGCATAAACCCTCTTCTGCTTCATATGTCACCAAGCATGACCTTCACGCCGTCCTCCGCGGTCTCAAACAGTCATCCTTCCTGCATTCCCCCTCAAAGCTATCAGGCCATGCTCCCTACTCTGGTAACCTCACTACCAAGCCCTACCCTGTCAAGTACAAGTAACCAGCCTTCACCCTGTTCAACGGCAAGGAGGGTAATGCCCACGAGCACCTCACCCGTTTTGCTGGCTCCCTAGAACACTACGGGGAGGACAACACTTTGAAGCTTCGTGAATTTCACAAGTCCTTGACTGGCCTCGCCTACTCTTGGTACCACCAGATCCCCGAATGTACTATCCACTCCTGGTCTGACATGGTTAAACTCTTCCTTGACAAGTTAATTAAACTATGAAAAGGAGCATGTGACCATTGTCGACATTGCCAGAATCCGCCAGAACCCTGGGAAGACCTCAATGCCTATGCAACACGGTTTCATCAAAAGTGCTTGGAGTGTACTGACTTCAATAAGGATGAAACCCTTGTACCCATTTGCATCAAGAACATGAAAGACACCCACAGGGTTTACCTTGAAAACCTCCAGCTTTGGTCTTGGGGACATCTCAAGGAAGCTGCATGACGCACCTATGACTCGGTTTGTCCGTCACAGACCTCAAAGCCCCAAACTCAACTTGCCCTGACCGTGGCGGCAGAAGCAACCACTGACGACGACAACAACTGCAAGCGTCAATCCCAAGGAAGGGATGGGTGCCATGACAAGAAAAGGCAGCTGACACCTACCCCGGAATACCCATGCTACTTGAAGACTGTCAGAGCTCTCCTCGAGACCTAGATCAACGACAATACCATAACCCTTCCATATGTTAAATCTGAACCTACCCCGGAAGACTTAGCACATCCCAATTATTGCCCTTATCATCAGAAAGTTTGTCACGGCCTCAAGTGGTGCAGGGGCCTCGAATTCGCCTTCGTTGACAAGATTGCGTCTGGCCAGCTAAAACTCTAAGTACGGGACCTGTGCCCCACCCGTCCAAGCTCTGGCCTGCCCTAGTGCATTTTTCACACTTGTAATTTTTCCTTCATTTTGCAAGTTTTCACGTAGTCAATCCCCATGTACCAAGGCATGTTGCCTACCTTCGTTATCAATGAAGTTGTACTTCCAGGCTTAGAAAATTTTCAAGCTAATATTGTTCTTACCCAAGTCTACTGACACCACCATTGAGGCCATCACCCACTCCCTTGGGGGCTTCACCCCTTCCCTACTCCTTCCGCTTCACATTGCAAAGTGACTTGGTAGGTGGTGCGCGGGGTGGCTTGAACCATGCTACCTACATCTCGAGTCTGTCAGCCGACATTTCCCCAGGCCTCGCGATTGCCCTTGCCAGGTATGCATGCAACATGTCTCACCGGCCTTCCCCTGCCTCTGTGACTCAGCCGGTCATTGATGCCAACCCACCACCCTAGGTCCCCCTCTCTCTCATCTCAACCTCTCGTGGTCGCGATCGCATCACCTCTTCTTATCCATTTTTTTTTGACACTTAGAAAAAATTCTTTGTTTTTCATAGCCAGGTCACCAGCCTTAGCGTCCCCCCCCCCCCCCCCGCGACGCACTTGCCCGAGCTCCACTCTCCCTTTTCTGGGACTTTTTATAGTCCCTCACCCCTCTTATCCTCTTTTCACTTAGAAAATTTTTGACAAAATTTTTAATCCCCCCAATATCACCCCTCATCCTCTCTCCGGCACTTAGAAAAAATTTTAACAAAATTTTTCATGCCCCTCGCACCATCCCCTCTCTTTCTCATCAAAAAATTTTCATCCCCCCACCCCATCTTTCTCTCCCTCCTCAAGGCTGCCAAAAAAAAAAGAAAAAATCATTATCATCATCAAATTTTGAAATTCAAAACTTAATACACAACTCACCCAACGGGAAGGTCAGACCCGCCCGTATCTGCCCCGCCCAATCTAAACGGTCTGCTTCCCTCTGTAGAACTTGGACTAACCAATTAAACCAACCCGCCCGTAGCCCGATCCGTACACCTCAAACCATAATCCAAAAAACCCTAATCTATATCTTCTCCTTAGCGCCGCACCCCTCGGCGCTTTTGCCGCCCCCAGAGGCCTCAATGCCGTGGCCCCCCATCGCCAGTAGCCCTGGCCGGCGTTGCTCATTGTCAAAACCCACCTTCTCCGTCTCTTCCCTTCTATTCTCCCCCATGTCGTACGGCCCTGCGCCACCATTGCAGCCGCATCCTTCTCTCTTCCCTCTTTCTCATCTCCTCCACCCAGGCCGCCGAGGCTGACCTGCACGCCTACCCTTTGGCTGACCTTCATGCCTTTGCCACGGCCAATCCTCATGCCCTTTCCAAGGCTGACCTTGGCCCCCCCACCCCAACAGTTGGCCTCCCTTTCCCTTCCTCTCTCCCTTTCTTCCCAACCACGGCCTCGACCCCCTCCCCCCTTCGACCCTCAGCCTCAGCCTCAGCCTCGACCTCCCCACCCCTTTCTCCCTCCCCTTCCCCGCCGACCCCCCCAACGACCTTCCCCACCGAGGCCAACCCCTCCTTCCCCGCTGAGGCCGACCCATTCCCCCTTAACCACGGCCGAGGCCCCCCCTCCCCATGGCCGAACTTCGGCCACCACCTCGCCTCGGCCACCTTGGCCTCGGCCACCCTGGCCTCGGCCACCCTTGGCCTCTATCCCCGTTCCACCTTCAACCACACCTTCGGCCATCCTTCACCTTCAGCCATCCCCTTCTCATCCCTTCTACCATCCACCCTTCGGCCTCCACCACCACACCCGAGACCAACTCACACGTCATGGCCGAGTCCAATGCCGACCACAACTTCGGCCACACACCCTTTTCCCTATCGCCCCTCGCTTTGGCCACATCTTCAGCCACCATCTTGGCAACCCTTCGGCTCACATCTTCAGCCACTCTCTCTCGACCACCTTCGGCCAACCTCCCAAGGTCAATGATCATCCTCTCGGCCGACCACCAAAGCCAACATTTAGAATTTTTCTTTGCAATTGTGACCACTTTGCATTGCCCGCGTCCCTGCGCCTGCCACCGCTCCCTCACAGTGCGACGCCCAACCGCGCCTCTGCACCCATTATCATACCAACATACCCAAGCTTTAGTAGGTGGTGCACGAGGTGGCTCCAGGCACCTACTCTTCACCTCGTCGTTCAGTGACGGTCTCTCCCCTGCGCCCGTCGCTGCACCCTCGGGTTGCAACGCTGGACCGTGAACAGCCGTGTCCCTGCGCCCCGTTGTTGTGCTCCCGTGTCTACGCCCAAGTATTCCAAGACATTAGTAGGTGATGCACGAGGTTGCTCGCGTCACCTATTCTTCACCTTCGTCATTTGGAGACAATGTCAGCGACTCTCCGGCCAAAAAACATTAGAAATTGTTATAAGTATGAACTCGCGAATATGCGAGCGTCGCCCGCTTGGGTCGCTTGTCTGCGCTCACCACAAGCAAGGGGCTTATGTTCCTAACCTATCTTGGTTGCACTTAAGGGCCCATTGGGGGTCCCTTTTTGCGCGACACATTACTGTAGTCAACGAGCATAACTCACGAAAGTGAGCTCGTCGCGCCTTGACCACCTCTCTTTTCTTTTCCAAAACATCAGCCATCGGCGTGCCTTGGTGCTTACCCAAGGGGGTCAGCCTCGGCCTCCCCTAGGAGAGAGGCCAAGGATCGGCCTTTGGCCTTCCCCTTAGCACCTTCACTTCTCCTTAAGGGACCATGAATCGTCGGCGATACCCGTTGCCGGTGCCCCCACTGCGTGCCGTCTCTATGGCCCCCGTTGCCCGCGCCCGCGCTCTCTCCGCTATACTTCTCCCCGAATACCATCGTCGGCGCCCGTGCGCAGACTCCGAGTCGCCCGCCACCCGCGCCTGCACGCATACTCTGCAACCCCCGTCGCCTGTGCCTACGCGCAGTCTCTGCGACCCCCGTCTCCCGCGCGCCGTCTCTGCGTCACTCCGCCGCACCCATCCTCCGCGCCACTGATACAATCGCGCCCCTGGCTCTGTCACACTACCACGCACCTTGCGTTGGTCCATCCTTTCATCACACCATGCGCACCTTGTTTTGGTCGTGGAACGTGCTTCGACCCACTCTTCGAAGTGTGCTGCATCCTGTGAGGACACTATTTTCGCTAGGGAGTTCTAAGTGTTCTGGCATGAAGATTCCCCTTCTGCTAGGTAGACGGCGCCTCCGTGATGCTACCTTGGACCGTCGGGTTGGCGACTTCTCCGAGACACTACCTTGGTGCACTCTGAGTGCTCCGGCACAAGGACTCACTCGTGGGGATAGGCGACTCTTCCGGGGCACTATCTTCGCCAGGGAGCTTCAACTCCCCTTCCGCTAGGTAGACGGCTCCTCCGGGATGTTACCTCGGCCCGTCGGGTAGGCGACTCCTACGAGACATTATCTCCACCAGGGAGCTCTAAGTGCTCCAGCATGAAGACCTCCCTTCCGCCAGGTAGACAACTCCTCCGTGATGCTACATCGGCCCGCGGGATAGGCGACTCCTCCGGGACACTATCTTCGCCAGGGTGTTTGCATGACAAGCCTACGTGCTCCGGCACTAGGGCTTTCATCGGCACCCCTAGGGACTATGACCCCCGGGTCACTCCGAGACGGGTGCAGGTCTTCGGAGGGCATCGAGCCTAGTCTGCTTGGCAGTTGGGCGTCGGGTCTTCCCTGCCGTTGCCAGGCTTGTGGGACTCTGCAAGGGCTTGGATTGGTGGCTAGATCAAGGGGGTTCTCTGGCCATACCGGCGTTGTGGGAGCAAGTCTTTCCAACAGACAGACAGAGCGACACTGTGAGGAGCAGGCCGGGTGAATATGCAATCCGATAGTCTGTGGATCACCGACAACTGTAGACCCCTCGGTGATGTGTCACTCCCAGAGAGCACCACGTGTCGCTTGATGACATCATCATCTCAACCTTTATAAATAAGGGTCTTGAGAATTCATTTGGGACTCTTGGACATTTTTAGAACTCACTATCTCACTCTAGAATTCTAGAGAGAGAAACATACAGGACCTTGACTTTGGACCTTAGTATCGGAATGTGACTGTCGTCTTGTATTCACCCAGTGCCATCGCCCTTCACAGCACTGCCATTCTCAGGCTATGTTTGGGAAGCCCTTGGTCTCTGCCCTTGTTCCATCCTTGCTTTGTCCCACATCAACAGACTTGGCATCTAACTCGTACTGCATTCCTTATGGCACCTCCACGTCGACTGTGAACTCACTTTCCTTGGCATCAACTGTGATGTGGGAAAGCCGTGTTTTTGCGAAGGTGGATGTCGCTATTGGTTTGCATACAGTTTCCTTTTTGCCGAATGTACTTTGATCAGAACTTCTCTTGGATTTTCGTTGGGGTTTATGGTCCGAGAAAGGTTAGCGAGAATGGAGACCTTTGGCGCTAATCGTCTTTGGTGCACTAGAGGTGGGAAAGTCATTGGTGCATCAATGGTGATTTCTGTTATACATTCTCCTCACGAAAGGGTTGGAGGTAACGTGTCTCAGGATAAGTGGGAAATTAGTGATTTTATTGATCAGTGGGAGTTAGTCGAGCTTCCTTAGGAGGCTCATTCACTTGGTCTCGTGGGTTGGTTGATTGATCTTGTTCCAGAATTGATTGGTTTTGGTGTCACCAGATTGGGAAGAAAGGTTTATGGCAGGAACTCAATCTTGTTTACCTCCTGTAATTTCTGATCATGTCCCTTTACTACTTGATGGTGGAGGGCTTCGTCGGGGTAAATCTCCCTTCAGGCTTTCAAAAGTGTGGCTTAAAGGGCTGGGATTGGCCAGTACTGTTGTTGCTTGGTGTAGGAGCTATGATGTAGCGGGTAATCCTAGTTACTCTTTGGCACAAAACTTCAAGATACTAAAGTTGGTCTTAAGAAGTGGAATAAGGAGGCTCTGGGGAGGGTTGAGCTGAGATTTGCTAGGGTGCTTCTAACATTCAAGAAATTGATATTTTGTAAGCTGGGAGCCCCGGTTGGCATTGAGGAGTCTTCCTGATGTTTGAATCGGAAATCCGAAGCCTACCATCTTCTTTTTCCGAGGAGTTTTGTTGGAGACAAAATTCAAGAAAACTCTGTTTTAAGGAAGGAGACCGTAATACATTACCATAGAGTTGCTAATTCTCGCAAATGTTTGAATTTGATCAGGAGGTTTGTGGTCAATGGTGATGACTTTTTTTTTTTGACAATAACATTACTGAAGAAATTGTAGGTTTCTACAAGAGGCTGCTGTCTGAGCCTGATCTCAGCGCCCTCTGCTTAAGGATGTGAGCTTTACTTTCTTGGGCAGGAGTGTTCCTCTCTAGGCCAGCGCTTAAGTCTATCTGTGGAGATAAGTCCCCAGGTCTCAATTGGTTTAATTTTTTTTTATTCCAAAATTGTTGGGCAATTATCAAAGACGATGTACTGGCATTTTCTGAATTTTCTTCGAAAAGCTCAGTCTTGTATGAAGCCTTAATGCTATGTTCTTATGTTTGATCCCAAAGAAAGGGGTTGCTGTGGATATCAAAGATTTTAGACCCATCAGTTTATGGGGGGAGCGTGTTTAAGTTACTCTCCAAAGTGCTATGTAGCAGATTTCAAAAGACCATGGGTAATGTTATTTAACGAGTCAGAGAATGCATTCCTTGGAGGCAGGCAGATTCTGTATACTGTTCTTATTGCTAATGAGTGTGTGAGTTCCAGAATTAAAGGGGTTCTTGCCTGGGCTTGTGTGTAAATTGGATTTAAGTTATGATCATGTTAGTTCGGAGTTTTTGTTGTATTTATTGGAAAAGTTGAGCTTTGGTGGTAGATGGAGGTCGTGGGTGAAGTTTTGCATCCCCACAGCTAAGTTTTATGTTTCCGTGAAAGGTGCCCCAGCAGGCTTCTTTTCCGCTTCAAGGGTCTTGGCCAGGGATACTCTCTGTCACCGTTTCTGTTCCTAAACACAATGGAAGCCTTGATTAAGTTGAGGGATAGATCAGTTGAAGGCAGCTTGCTAAAGGGCTTTTTGGCGGCTGATTCGCTGGGGCGTTCAGATCTATCACCTGTTGTTTTCCAATGATACAATTACTTTTACCTGATGCATGAGTTGAGGTATCTCTGCTTGGTCTCTCTTTGTTTTCAGGTTTGTTCGGCTCTTAAAGTGAATGTCGCTAGAAGTGAGCCCATCCCTGATGGTAATGTTCCTGTGTTATATCTTTTGCTAGGTCTTTTGGATGCCTAGTAGGAGGTCTACCATTCCAATAAGAAGCTTCCTTTAAAGAAAAGACATGTGGGAATCCGGTTATCGAACGTTTCAAAAACGTTTAGCACATTGGAAGAAGCAATTCCTTTCTAAAGGAGATAGACTTAACCCTATTAAAAGTGTCTTGTGCTGCCTCTCCTCCTACTTTTTGTCATTGATGGTGATGTCTGCTTCAGCTGGTTGCTAAGAGGCTGGAGTAGTTGGAAAGAGCTTTTCTGTGGGAAGGTTTGACAAAGAAAAGGAAATTCCATTTAGTTAACTGGAATGCAGTTGCTTTCGAGATTAGAATGGAGGTTTAGGTGTCAAGGATCTCATTCCTTGTAAACATTCTCGTATGTGAAAGTGCCTTTGAAGCTATGTTACATGGACTCGGTACGAGTGTCCGGGTCGGATATGTGTCCAAGTGTTGAATTCGTCTAACTTTTAAGACACGAGACTTTGGGACACGTCAAAATGTTCATATTTATTATGACTTTTTGATTATTTCTAAGGTAAAATGTGTTGTGTGTGACACATTATTTTTAATTGAGAACTTGTCTCATCTCAAGTCAATAATGAATTAGACGAGACGCTATAAGATAGTGTTCATAGTGTCATGTCTTATGAGATGTGTTCATAGTGACACACGGGTTGCTTCATGCATTTTGGAGAGTCCATGTTACATAGCTTCGAAGATATGTGTGCGCAAGATTCTTTATGGAGGAAAATTTGGAGAGAGGTCAGGGTCTTGCTCCCTGCAGAAAGTTATCAGTCCTATTGACTCTAGTCTGTGCATGGATACTTGCAAGGAGTGGGATGGCTTTGTGAAGCATTGTTTCTTTGAGGTGGGAGACGAAATTAATGTGAGATTTTGGCATGATGTGTGGTGTGGGGAGGAGGCGCTTCATGAATCTTTCCCAGTTTATGTTGTATAGTATGTAATCGCCAGATTTTGGTGACGTAGGTGTTAGTTCTTCAGGAGCATGGTCTCTCTTTGAATTCCAGTTTTAGGAGAAATTTCCTGGACGGGCAGATGGATTCAGTTTCTGCCTTCATGGGGCTGCTTCATTTTTTGCAGGTGCTTAGGGGGGAGGACGATAGGGTGGTGTGGGAAGGTGATAAGGGCGTATTGTTGGTGAAGTGCTGTTATTCACTTTCGGAGGTTGGTGTATTTTTTGGAGGTCCTCGGATCCCCCAAGAGTCCTTTTTTCTTCTTGGGAAGCAGCCAGATATGCTATTTTGACGGAGATAATTTATATCAGTTATTGTTTCATGTGTTACCAAGCAGGCAAATCTCTGGCCCATCTTCTTTTGCATTCTCCATGTGCCTACGAAGTTTGGAACTTGGTTGTCAATCTTCTGAGCCTGAGCTGGGTAATGCTTGGTTCTGTTTTGGAATCCTTTAGGAGCTGGTACCTGTCCTGGTGAAGGAGGAGTAGGGACTTGCCGGGGATGATTGCCCTTTGCCTGTTCTACTGCAAAATAGATATATTGGAGCTCTTGTGGGGTTGGAGTTACCCTTATTTAAGTTGAAGGTTGTTTTTTGTTCACTCTTCTCAGTTCGGCTGAGGATGATTATAGATCCAATGAAGCCTTAGCTTTTTTGGAAAGCTTCTGGCCAGCTCCTTTTCTTCCAGCATTATCGCCATGTGTTGATGGAGGGTATGATGTTTCAGGAGTTCTTTGAGTTTGGAAGGTTTGATCTGAGTGCTAATGCTTCTTTCATCACTCTTACACGCAAGAAAGTAGACTAAAAATATTCGGAATTTTAGACCCATTGGTCTGGTGAGTATTGTCTACAAACTGATGGCTAAAGTCATGTCTGTCAGATCTTGCAAGATTCTTGTATAGAGTAAGTCCTCCTGAGACTCGGAGTGCTTTTGTTGAAGGGAGGCAGATCTTTGATGCAGTGCTTATTGCCAATTTATGCTTGGAGGATAGGTAGGGTGATATTGAAAAGGCTTATGAGCTCGTTAATTGGAAATTCTTGCTAGATATGTTATGTCGTCTGGGTTTTGGCGAGAAATAGAAGAGCTGGATTTGGGCTTGCAGATATTCAGTTCGCTTCTCGGTTATCGTTAACGGTTCTTCGGCAGGTATTTTCCCGCCCTATTTTATTCTTAAATGGTTACGGAGGCTCTCTGCATGATGATTAGTTGGTCTGTAGCTAGTAGTTTTCTCAAAGACACTAGTTTTTTTTTTTTTTGGGGGGGTGGGTGGGTAGGGATAGTGATGGCTTGAAGTTGCTTTTTCCGGATGATACTATCCTTATCTATGGGGTGGAAGTTTCAGTTCTTTCTGGCTTTCCTACATACTTTTGTCTCTTTCGTAGTTCCTCTTTCTGTTTCGAAGACTTAACAAACTTAGGAGGAAGCACCTTTGGCAGGGGAATCAATATTTGTCTGAGCATCTAGTGAATTGGTACTGTGTGTATTATCCAATTTCAGAAGTGGGTTTGAGTGTGAAAGATTCGCTGGTCTTTGATCAGGTTCTTGTGGGCAAATGTTTGTGGAGGATTTTAAGGGAAGAAGATTCCTTGTGGAGGAGGGTGGTAGATTCTAGATTCAGTAACAATCCTGGGGGTGCATTTTCTGCCTTTTAGATTGCTTATGGACGTGGGTGATGCCGAGATCGAGTGAAGATATGATGGTAAAAACTGGAGTTGACAAAGGTTCTGAACAGTGTGTGTAAGGAGTAGA
This sequence comes from Escallonia herrerae, assembly GCA_033070095.1. Classification (NCBI taxonomy): domain Eukaryota; kingdom Viridiplantae; phylum Streptophyta; class Magnoliopsida; order Escalloniales; family Escalloniaceae; genus Escallonia; species Escallonia herrerae. Next base: position 73,728 of record JAVXUP010001106.1, read on the forward strand.
TGTTAGCCTCTTCTCATTTAAAGCTCATGTTTGTTCATTCAAAGCTCGTTCATGTTCGTTTATAAATTAAATGAACCGAACATGATTTTAGAGCTCTTATAATAAATGAGCCGAACACGAACATGACATTTTGTTCATGAAAGTGTTTGTGCGCAACTCGTTTATTTATTATTTATTTATGTTTATGTGTATAAAGATATGCACTTATAGTACATATATACACGTTCCTTACTGATGTATAATGTCAAATAACATTGTACTGTAAAATCCTAACAAAACTAATCCCCATACAAGTCGAAAGTCTAAGCTCTATTGCCCAGACAAGAGATAACCTGTCATCTCTTCCCTTTGTCTCTTTCCCCTTAGTTTTCACCCTTCCCCCATTCTTCTCTTTCTCCTCACTTCAACAACTTTTACTTGCAGCTTCTTCCACAGATCGGTACTGCACTTCTTCCCCTTCTTAAGCCGGGAAAGAATGGGTCTTCTCTTAAGAAGAAGAAAGACATGTCCGATCTAAGGCTCCAAAAGCAAAGATCAAGAAAATGGCGGCACAAATCTGTCGCTTTTGATTTATCTCGTATCTTTTTCTCTATCTCCGTCTCACTGCCAAGGCTGGAAGACATGGAATAATAGATCTGGTACTGCACTTCTTCCAAAGATCTGTTCTAGGTCATCTTCTTCATCCTTGATCTTCGTTGAAATCATCTCTTTCATTTAGATCTTTCCACCAAACAACTTCTTGTACCTCCGATTTGTTGTATACGTGTCGAGCTGAGCTGAGTTTGTGATTGATTAACTTTCACGATCATGAGTTCGAGCACAGATTCTCGGCTAGTCATGAACACGAGCCGAGCTTGAGCCCCCTTGAAATTAATCAAACCGAGTCCGAGCAAAGCCTAACGAGCCGACTACCAGTTCGATTGCAGCCTTACTGATTATCATTAGTTCATTTTGATATTTTTATAGCATGTTCCAATATATTTTCATGGTTTTTAAATCATGATTTATGCTTGTCTTGCATTTCTATGCTTTGTAGGAGTCAATTTCGGGTGCAGGTGCACATCAGTCTACTTTGATGAATTGTAATTTTCTCATTTGGAGAATCATTATATATACTTTAATCAGTAGAAAGGCCTTTGAGTTAGCTTTCCATGAGCCAAATTTCGTCAACTATTGATTGATATAAATAGGAATTACCGAATTTGTCCTGAATCCGACAGTTTCAGTATCTCCTAAATGTCTCAAGCTGAACTTAATATTTTTTTTGTTGATTCGAGTTGCACGCGAAAGTAGACTTTCAGTGCTTTACGTTGATATAAAGTAGGCCGAATAGGACTTCCATCGAGTGAAACCAAGCTCCCAAAGTTAACCACCTGCACAGCTAACCCTCAGGTTTAGCGGTTTGGTAATACTCTGAGTCTTTTTGCATCCAAGTCGAACTAATTTTCCTCCAAGCACTTCAAAGCTATAAATAGAGGTCCTAGGATTCATTCTGAGGGTAACGCACAAGTTTTCAACTTTGTTAGTCTCCAACTCCAAACTTGCCTCCAAAAACCCTAAATCCCGAGTTCCCAGATTCAATACAAACCACAAATTTGAAATTGCTCTAAATTGCTCATGATATTCGGTTAGGTTATTCAAAAGCCTAAATCGCGTATCCTTTTAAGAGCTACAAATTTAAGGGGCCAAATCCATCAGGGATCATACTCCGTGCCAAAAAGGCATTTTCTATTCTGCCAGAATCTCTTTTTCTGTTTTCGACGCAAGATCGCTTTTTACATCGTGGTAACTTAACATTATTTGCCAAAGGTAATATCTTACCATGTAGAGCTCATGACCTAGAATTTATCTTTTAATATTGCTTATCAACTTGCTTTGTGATTAATTAAATGTTCATGATTTACCTGCCCTAAGGTTTTACCTTTCTTATTGATGTCAAGCATGCTATTTGATAAATATCAGATACTTGTCTTGCTGATTACCCTACTACACTTGCTCATATATCCTTCCCTGTGATTTTAGTATTGTACGTGTGATTTGGTTTTAGGGATGCTTTGTTTTCCTAAACTTGTTTTTCAAAAGTCTATTTTATTAAATCTGTTTGTTTTCATGACTCAGTTCTTTTGATAACAAAATAAAATCTTTTGCTAGAACCCCAAGGGTTCCTTGATATCAAATTCAAGTACAGTACTTGAATCACAAGCCCACTAGAGTCATGTCGAAATATGTTTTTTTTAATCCACTAGTCAGTCGGATATGTGGGAAATCCGAATCATGTTCTCATATTTGAATCCAATTTTATCTGTTTTTACGTGTTTTTCTTTTATACGTGAAATCGTTTTTGCTTATCATATGTTATTTTTTGTGTCTTTCTCGTCTTCTTTAATGAGCAAGATAATAAGCTAACTAGGCAATAAGAGAACGTTAACTCGTAAAGGTGTGATGGGGTGCCTAATACCTTCCTGTCAATGTCACACAAAACTGAATTCCCAAGTCCTAATCTAGGGTTTTAGCATGCCAGATCATGCAATTGTGTTTTTCAGAGCACCTTACAGTTTTTCTAGTTTTCCCATATGTTGAAAATTAGATAGCAATTCTTTTCTTGGTGAAAGCTGTGGGTTTTGCTTTTCGCCCTCGGGCACAGGTCGTCATAGGATGTTGGTTGGTTTTACCTTTCAGTTAGCTAGGCACGCAAAACATGAAGTTGCCAAGCAGTTCCAGACGCCCTAACTGGAGCATGCGCCATTTTGCGATGTCAGAAAATGGCACAACTAGTACTCATGGCATGCCTTGACATTGACATTGGCATGTCTTTTACTTGGCATTGCCTGGCCTAGTCTTCTGGACCTGGGTCCCATCTTTATGTTTAAGGAATGTTGGTAAGGGAGGTTAAGACAAGCCTTTTATGCAAGGAGGCTGCTGGACCTTCTATTTGCTGGAGGAGTCCATGGAAATTGCTTCATGAAGAGGAGTAGCCCAGGTTTAGTTAATGGAACGAAGGAGATATTCATGGTATGGGGGGAGTTTGCATCATTTCCAGAGAGGTTCTTTTGAGCAGTGTTTGTGGAGAAAAGGAGTGCTGACTCTTTACCCAGAGATTCAAAAACCCGTTGCCGTTAGAGGAGTATATTTAAGAAGAATGTATTCTGGAATTGAAGAATTGAGAGTTACTGATATGGCTCTTCTTGAAAAGTGGCTTTGGAGGTTTTTGGTCGAGTCGGAAGCACTTTGGAGTAGGTTGGTAGCTGGTGAATTTGGGTGGGGTAATGGGTTTTGGAATCCTGGTGCTGCTTGGGGCACCTATGGTACAAGCTTGTGTGTTGGCATTTGCAGGAACTGGGGATATGGTCGTGCAGAATCTCCTTTAGAGGTGGGTAATTCGGCTGGCTTGGTGGTGTGGTGATGAGGAGCTGTGCAGCTCTTTCCCAACATTATTCAGATTAACTACTGATAAGGAGGTGTTTGTGGCTTACGTTCTTTCTTCTCATGACAATAATCACCTCTTGGAACCATACTTTCAGGCTTTCAGGATGCGGAGTTAAATTTGGTTTTGATCTCTTAAAACACTTGTAATCCGCAAAGGTGAACTGCAGAGAGGAGAATAAGGTGATTCCAAAGGTATGCTGGAGATTCCCTTCCTGTAAGACCTTTTACTCGGCATTGGTAGCTAAGGGTGAAGTTTCCTCTCCTTGGAGAGAAATTTTGGCGTTCTGCTACGGCATTTCGGGGTTGTTTTTCCTTGTGGTACGCACCCAGAAATTGCGATACTAACAGTTGATACTCAGAGGAGGAAGAGGATACACTTGAACTGTTATTAATGTGCAAAGGGACGGTTATCTGTTGACTGCCTCCTTCTCATTGTTCAATTGCTAGGGAGCTTTATCCTCTGATGGGTCTGTCTTTGGTGATGCCTCGTTCTGTGGTGAACCTGCTGAGGTGAGGTTTAAGGTTTCTTTTTGTTCACCTTGATCCGTTTGGAGGAGGAAAATTAGCATCCCAAGCCTACTTAGCTTTTCTGAATATTCTTTTGTTGTATTTTGGAAGTTGATGGTGTATATTGTCATTCGCATATTTCGCCTGGCAGTTTCAAACAGGAGAGCCTTTTAGTGTTTCGACTTGTGTTCAAAGAGTGAGGCTACCTTTTTGTCCACCTTGTTTTCTGTTAGGATGAGGAATATGAGCATTCAGTGAATCCTACTTAGCCTTTTGGGTTCTCTTGGTATTTTTGAAAGGTGATTGTGCATGTCTCATGTAGATAGCTTAACCCCTTCTTGCCGTTTCTTGAATAACCTAAACCAAAAAGGTACAATGTTTTTTAAAGGGGAAGCAATGCAGCATAGTTTGCAGTAGGTTTCTTGGAGTTGGAGTAACAGTGATTTCAAGCATGGCTTTATATTGTGGATGCTTCACTGCGGCCTGGGTTGGATACATGAGAAGGTGTGTTCAATAAATAGCAGCGGTTGTAAATTTTTTGTTTGGGTACTATTCCAACTCATAAAAGGTGCAGTTTTTGTTTTGGGTTCGAGTTTCAAAGATCTCTTCTTCTCTGAACAAAGTACATTTTGCAGGAGAAAGAAGAGAGGGTGGGGGGGGGGGGGGGGTGAATAATGGGACCTTTGTAACTACGTTTTCAAAAACTTTATCCTAGTTTATAACACAACAATAATTTTTGAAATCAAGTCTACCTCTTCAGCCTGGTTTATAAATTTTCTGAATAGTTGATCTTTACCAGCCGTCAGTTTCCAGAATCCTGAATCCTGATCTATGTCCATTAAAGGGTTTAAATCTATGCGAACTTAACAATAGATATGAAAATGGAGTTATGGATCTGACATGTATGTTGGACTGCTTCAACGCGAAAGTGTACTGCATGCGGCCTTAAATGCAAAAACGAAAGTATGTACTAGGTCGATGCATCTAGTTTTGCCACTTCTCTTGTCCGATGCATATTTCCCATGTCACACTGACTGGCTTGTTCATTATCTTTGTGGTTAAGGCCTGACTACTAAAGCACTTTGATCTGACGGAATGACTATGGAATTTCCCATTTGCAGTTTGGTGGAATGCTCCGACATCTGTAACTTGATTGGAGACGGAGATGATGGACCCTAAATCGGTGTTTCGCAGGTCTAAAGTGCATAAGAGAAAATGTAACCTTATATATCATTCAAACTCTTCTATGCTTGTTCAAGGGTTGCGTTTTTGCTTTGACAACTCCAAAACATGATATAACCTTTTACTAGACCTGGCACAAAAATGCCCGTACCTACAGGTCGACCCAATCCATTGCAGTAAAAAAAAAAGGAAGAAACGAGCATGGGTAAACAAAATAGAGAGACCACACTCACTAACACTCGCGCCTCCGACCTATTGCTGCCCTTTTCCACCATTTGCTGCTGCAGCTCCTAGACACTGCCGTTCTTTTCCGTTCAGTGCTGCAGCTCTGTGCCTGCTGTGCCCATTCTCGCCTTCGGCCGTAGTACACACCACTACGAAGTGATAGATATCCATCCTAATACGCTCACAAATGACACTTCATGCGCACAGATTGACAGCCCATGCCTCCTCACTTGTCACGCTGACCTTCACATATCCGACTTCTGAAATTTGAACTGTTTACCAACGGGTTTATCGGAATTGTCCGTATAGGATACAGTTATTAAAAAGGATACTTAAAAGAATTGGATTATTCTTGTTTCGCCTGTTAGGGTATTACCAAACCTCATGGGTCGACGTGTTTTCGAGGTCTACCTTTTACTTATGTAGTAGTAGTCCCTTCCCTCTGCTTTTGTAGTTCAGAGGAACCCTTGCATAAATTCTATATGTATAGGAAATAACCCAATGTCGGGGATGTGCGTCTCGTAATTCTTGTTCATAGAAGTAACATTTGTTTTGGTGAAATTGGTTCTAAAAGGATATTAGCTGGTAAAATCAATTTTGACCAATTACTCAATGCTAGCCCCCATCCCGAAATGGTGCTAATGCTTCCTTCGAATAGTAGATGCGCAGGCTTCGTGGCTTTTTGCGTTGCTTCAAACATCAATTCGGAGATGTTTATTTTCATACTCCCATGCTCTTGTTTATGCTTCATTTGCTACTAGATAGTGTCTAGGGCGCACCTTTTAACAAAATGAGGTGCTACTAGATTCTTCATTCTCCAGCATAGGAAGTATACGTATTATTTTCTCTCTCAAGAATTTCTGCTTTTCAGCCTCTTTTTGTCCTTTTCATGTCATAATTTTAAAAACACATTCAACTACAAAAGACTAGTGAGCATTCAAGTTGCACAAAGCGCACGAAGGACAGGGAAATATATACAACTAGCAAAGACTACTCAGCAGTCAAGTTGTACAAAGCATACAAAGGATAGGGAATTAGAAACACATACGGATAAAAGATCAACAAATTGGCCTGTCAACACGCAGGATAACTAACAATTGGCTTCTCAGGCATATGGTAAGTTTCTGTTTTATAATCCGTGTAAGGATCTACGTGTGGTGGGTTCGACCTATGGGTTGAAGGCACCTTTTGGGTGCCTGCGAGTTGTGATGGATGCTGTCGGTGAGGTGTGGCCATGGCTCCCTTTTGTTATGAATTAGCTGTCAATAAATTGGGTCTGTGGATCCATTATTTGTCCACTATAAGATAATGTGTATTTGTTAGTCTGAATTATTACGGTTAATTAGAGGATATTTATCTCATAAGTGTTTGAGATAAATACAGCATCTAATATTATCTCTATATAAAGGCTAGAGATATCTCAAGAAAAAAATAAGTCACAATACAATAATAAGTTATAAGAGCATCACCAAGCTCTAGGATTTAGTTCGTGGACGAAAATTCAACTCTGGTAGCTGTTTTCGTACTTGCGATAAAGATAAAGTGTGTTGGAGGCTCATAACAATAAGGATCATTTGTCGAAAATTTTGGGTACTTTGTACGGTATGTTTTCGAATCCACTACGTGTTACATGGTAGACACATTTAATTGTTTCAACATTAGTATCAGAGCATGATTATTTGTTGATCCGCCTTTAACATGCTAGTATAGTTTATGTGTTTGGAACCTGGAACGAAAGTCCCTTAACTTAAACTGGGGCTGGGTTTAACAGATGGCTCCCCCAATTAGCATGTTGACGATTTTTTCCGGATACGATATATGAAACTCATCAAGAAAATTTTGAAATTTTTCGAGCATGTTATTCTGAGAAATAATTATATGATTTTGTTCTCCTATGCTTGAGGATGAACTCCATAAAATTTCGCGATTATTGGATGCATGATTTGTGAGAAAATCACGATTTTATTTTTCAAGAAAAATGTGGTTTTTTCTTTTTTTTAGACTCAAATTCGGAGCATGATATTTTGTTTTAATATTGATCGGTTCATACCTAGTCAATCTATGCCGCATAAGCTTTTTAACGCTATATGGCACGCATTATTTGGCTTTAAAAGTTAGCTTCGCGGCATGACGGCCGCTAAAGTTTAAACGCAACCCATCTGCTTCCCCTGGGCACAAGTGCTTGCGCTAAGTTACACTATTTTTTGGGCCTTAGCTAATCAGTTTTTACATATCAAGTTATTTACTAAAGACACTACTTTGATGGCACAGTTGATAAGGAAGGATGATCTTTCTACAACAACTTCCCCAGCCTTTTTTTATTTATACTACAGGTTGGATGCGGCTCAGTACTGCTCGTTGAGCATGGCCACTAAGTAGGTTTAAACTAAAGCTCGACGCTTAGCTAATTTTGCGGGATGGTGTTGCCTCCCTGTGTACATGGACCGGACTGCTCCAGTGTACCATGTTATTTTGCGACATAGAGCAAAGGTCTCAGTTAACCGGCCACCGTAGGCGGGTTTGGGGTTGTTGTACATGTAAATGCTCTGTTAGCTAGGAGCCTAGGACTGATGTATATGCTTGGTTACACGCTTTGTACTCTGAATCTTTGTTCATATCTATGGGTAAGGTTTTTAACCGTTTTCAAAACAAAACAAAAAAAACCAATTTTTTTTTAGCTGCCGCAATGCCAACTTTGGGATGTCATATCTTCCTCATTTTTAAGCCAAATAATCTGTGCCATATATCGTTGGAAAGCTTATGCAACATAGATTAACTATGTACTAATCGATCATGACAAAAACTAAATATCATGATCCGAATTTGAGCCCCAAAATTCAAAAAAATCACAATTTTCTTGAAAAATAAAATCGAGATTTCTCACAAATCATGTATCCAATAATCACGAAATTTTATGAAGTTCATACTCAACCATAGGAGAACGAAAGCATATAATTATTTTTCAGAATAACATGTTCTAAAATTTTGAATTTTTCATGATGAGTTTCATTCATGTATCCAAAAAAAAACACATGCGCATATTTCATTTTAGCATGTTAAAAGTGAATTAACAAGTAATCATGCTCTGATATTAATGTTGAACAATTAAATATGCTTACCACGTAACACGTGGTGGGTTCAAAAACGTACATAAGAAGTAACCGAAAATTACGAACATTCAACACGCTTGATCTTTTTCGCATGTACAAAACAGCTACTAGTGTCAAGTTCTTAGTCCACAAACCAAATGCTAGAATTTGGTATGCCCTAGAGAGAGTGCAACAGAGGGAAGAATTGTTTTGTAACGTATCGTCTCTGACTTATATTTTCTTAAGATATCTAGAGACTTGCTTTATCTCACTTAGGAGATAAAGATATATTTATCTCAAACACTTTTGAGATAAATATTGTATTTATCTCAAATACTTAGGAAATAAATATCTTCTAATTAACTGTAATAATCCAGACTAACAAAATACACATTATCTATTAGTGCGCGGATAATGGGTCCACTGACCCAATTTATTAACACTTACAAACTGGAGGGCCCTTTTACATCGAGCGTTGTAAAGCAGGCAATGAACAAAATCTGAGAAATGGGTTCAAGAGAGTTGATCAACCGAGGCATAGCCGAAATGCGTCTTCCTGTTGTTTAAAATGTTTGCTTACAGTTAAACATATAAGATCAAGTATCCACCATCTCACTATATATCACAGCAGCTACAAAATGGGATCACCTATCATGAAGAAATAAACTCCAATTAGTTGATGCTAATGGACACCCCACTACCTGTTAGCTGTAGATCGAATATAAAGCACAGAAGATATACGTCTATACGGTGAATAGTCTAAGCTGGCAAGCTGCCTCGCCAGTCCTCCTGCTTCTAAGGATTCATGCAAATAGACAGCATCAAGGTGAAAGTTTTTCAGGCAGGAACAGATAACGGAAGCGAGAATCGAGAGGAAGAATGCCGCAACTGCGGGAACTGAGGAGACTCTGACACCTCTTTGACACATATTTTTCGACAAAGCTGGCCTGATGGGATGGAAGGAAACGTGATATCCATGCAGCCAATTTTTCATCAGTTACGAAACCTTTAGCAAAGCAATGTAACAATTTCGGTACCAACAGCCTTCCTTTGCTGCTAACCCCAACAGAAGCCCGAATGAAATCACGTTGCAATTCTTGGAGTTCTTCCCCCACGTTCATGGCAGTGTATATCCTGACCTGCAGATGCAGCTACTACAGCACTTAAACACAACTCATGATTAAAAAAACATCTCTGCGAGTGTAATGTTGCAACTTACCGCAGGCGACGAATAGAGTCCACAACTGAGAGCAAAAGCTACAATTGGTTCAAAGGTATCGATCGCAAACTTTCGTTGCTCCTCTGACACCTTCAGCTTGTGAAGCGCAAGAAGCAAAGCCTACAAATGCCACCTTTAGATATCAATTTTGTGGATAGTCAAATATCCAAGCGGTAAATGAACAAAAAACATGATACAATAAATGTTAAGCTCGTACAATTTGCGGCCTGTGTAGTGGAGGTTTCATCTTCAGAATTATATACTCAATAGCAGCTGCACTGAAAGAGTGGCCGCCAACCGTGTATGCTGCCTGAAAAAGTTATGGTCCACAAGAAGCAGATACATATATCAATGACTAATTTGATTGCCGGCAGGGACAACGGCAAGGATTTTATTTCGAAGGGTAGGATTGCTTATGTTGTTTTTTTACCCTTACACAAACTTGGAAAACTGGATATTTCCAACAGTTCACTATTGTTCATGCAGTAATGTAACGAATTGGTTTGCCTCAAGGGATTTGTATCTTCCTTATAAATCCAATATTTTCTATCAAATAGACGTATATGTTCCATTTAAGATAAAATTTGTCTGTCCACTACACTTACATTAAGGTATCACTCTGTTGGCGTGGCATCATACTGTTCAGTATCCGTTGAACTAAGAATACTCGTGGTAAATTAAACCGATCTATTTTAACAATTTGGATTTCATTAATATGCTTTTCTCTAATAATTTAACCTACCTCAACAATCATTAATATTTTTTCCCTCTCCCCTTTGTGTCATCATCACCATCCCAGCCTTTTTACCAAACTAGCATTCAAGTCTTTCTTCACCATGTATCCCCAAGTTATCCTCAGTCCCCTACCTGTTTTTCCCCATCAACTGGGTGGAAACCACTTCTTCTTACAGGGAATCTGATGCCGTAAGCTGGATATTGCCGAAGCATCTCAAGCGATGCTCTCACATCTTTTCCTAAGTTGGCGCCACGCCCAGTTTGTTGTGGATAACCTCACTTGTTACTATCCTTCCTTGCGTGGCCACGCATGCCTCCATAACTCGCGTTTAGTCCTTCTCACTTGTTATGCATGCCTCCATAACTCGCGTTTAGTCCTTCTCACTTGTTACTATCATCTGCAAATTACATGCACCATAGGATCGCATCCTGGTCATTCCATAAGAAAAAATTGCACCAGCTACAAGCTAACCCTTGGTGAAGTCCAATTCTAATTGGGAACTCACTAGTTATGGCATTAACGTACTTGGTAGGCACTCCTTTCTTCTTTAGAGACCACTAGTCATGGCATTAATGTACTTGACAGGCACTCCTTTCTTCTTTAGAGCTCACCACATAACTTCCTTGGTACCTAATTATATGCTTTTTCCAGATCTATAAAGACAATTTGAAGATTCTCCATCTTCTCTTTGTTCCCAACCTATTCTAGTCGGACCCAATGGCCCGCTGGGAGTCCCGCTTCGCGCAGACACGTCAACATAGTGAAAGGTCAAATTTCCAGTGCATCGAACCGGTCAGCGCGCGCACGCCCAAGACACGTGTTTTTCTCGCTTTGCGCGCTTCGTGAACGACTTAGGCGCAATTTATTTCACGTTAGCGTGACTCACGAGAGCACGACCGTCACGCCAAGATCACCCGAGCACCTTTTCACCAAAAACTTCGGCCGACGGCACAACCAGAGCGACGGGGTCAAGAGGCAAAGGCCTTGGCCAACCCCTTGGGCTCGGCCTCGGCCTCCATGGGGGTTGGCCTTGGCCTTCCCCCCCCCCCCCGATTGTTCCCTCCTCGCGCAAGGTCCTATTCGCGCTTTGTTCGCTTCGTACACTTCGTATGTGACTTTGGCACCTTGTTCATCACGTGGGTACGATTCACGTTGATACGCTCGTCGTAACGCAACTTCCGGATTCGTCATTGCCTATCAAAACACCAACCGTCGGCACTCTCGAAGTTCACCAAAAGGAGGAAGGTGGCTTTGGCCTTGGCCACCCCTAGGGTCGGCCTCGGCCTCCCCAGGGGGTTGGCCTTGGCCTTCCCCCAAAACCCCCGGCTTTGCCCCCCTTTTTGCACACACTGTTCCAAACAATGTTTTGTGCTGGCGCAAAGCTTACTAACGCGTACACAACAACCTCGTGACGTCCGTCATCTGATGTCCGCGACCGTGCGTTGCTCTCGTGACGTTCATCACTCAAAGTCATGCGCTACCGCCGAATGACTCGTCGCCGACGAACCCCGTGTCATCATCCTCAACTTTGGCATCACTACATATTGCACTCATTATTTTGGTATAACAGGCACACTCAACTCACATCACGTCTCCGGGACACCCGACGCGCGCCCATGCGCTGTCTCCGCGACTTTCGTCGCCGCGCCCGTGCGCCATTCTCATGATGCGTGCCCCCGGCACCAAGTAATGCTCTGCGACGTTCATCGCCGCACCCGTGTGCCATTCTCATGATGCGTGCCCCCGACACCAAGTATTGCTCCGCGACGTTCGTCACCGCGCCCGTGCGCCATTCTCATGACATGTGCCCCCGGCACCAGGTGTGGTCTCGCGACAGTCATCGCCGCGCCCATGCGCCACAATCATGATACAGGCCTTCGGGCATCACACTTATTCACCACACCATGCGCCCCCGCCATGGACGTGGAACATGCTTCGACCCACTCTCCGGAGTGTGCAACATCCCGGGGGGCTCCGCTTGTAGTACTCCAGCATGAGGACCCCTCACAGCGGGATAGGCTCGTTACCACAAAGTCATCGCCGCCGCGGGATGGACTCGTTACCCCAAAGTCATTGCCGCCACGGGATGGGCTCGTTACCACAAAGCCATCGCCGTCTTCATTCCAGGGGGCTCCGCTCGTAGTGCTCCGACATGAGAACCCCTCACAGCAGAATGGGCTCGTTACCACAAAGCCATCGCCGCCACGGGATGGGCTCGTTACCACAAAGCCATCGCAGTCACAATCACGGGGGGCTCCGTTCGTAGTGCTCCGGCACGAGGACCCCTCGCAGCAGTATGGACTCGTTACCACAAAGTCATCGCCGCCACAGGATGGGCTCGTTACCACAAAGCCATCGCCATCACAATCACGAGGGGCTCTGTTCGTAGTGCTTTGGCACAAGGACCCCTCGCAGCGGGATAGGCTCGTTACCATAAAGCTATCGCCGTCTTCATTCCGGGGGGCTCCGTTCGTAGTGCTCCGGCACGAGGACCCCTTCACAGCGGGATTGGCAACTCTTCCGAGACACTACCTCCGCCAGGGTGCCTGCATGATTGGCCTACGTGCTCCGGCACTGGGGGCTCGTGTCGGCACCCCTAGGGACTATAACCCCCCGGGTCATTCCAAGACAGGAGCAGGTCTTCGGAGGGCATCGCTCCTAGTCCACCTGGCCGCTGGGCGTCGGGTCTTCCCCACCGCTGCCAGGCCTGTGGGATTCAGTAAGGGCTTGGATCGGTGGCTGGGGCAACGGGCTTACTCTGATCATGCTACCACGGTGTGGTCAGTCTTCTCAGACAGGTAGAGCGACGCTGTGTGGGGCAGGCAACGCGAATTTGGGAACAGGCAGTCCAACGAAGAACCGGTATTCTGGGACCCCCTGGTGACGTGTCACTCCCAGGGGACGACATGTGGCACTTTATGACATAAGCACACTGTTTCCTATAAATAGTGAACTTTACAACTCAAAAAGGGACTTTTTTGACTCATTCTGAAAACATCACTTTCTCACTCTAGAATTTGGGAGCTTTTGGATTCTACTGAGAGACATAATTTTGGACCATAGCATTGGACCTTGACTTGGATTGTCGACTGCCGGCCCTGTTCGTCTCAACCTCGTCACCGCAGCACTGCCACTCCTCACCGCCTGTTTGGGAAGCCTTGTTCTCGGCCCTTACTCTGCCCTTACTATCTCTCACTTTGCATACTTGAAAGCTGACGCGGACTGCAGCCTTTGTGGCACCTCCACGTAGGTACGAACCTACTTTCCTTGGCATCACTCTTGAAACCTCTCCATCAAGCGTCTAATTAACAAAATAGGTTCTAGTGGACCTCCCACGTAGGAAACCAACTAATTCACATATATTTGTTGTCTACCCTTTGTTCAATTACCTTTCTCCCATAGCTTCATAGTGTGGTTCATAAGCTTGATCCCTTGGTAGTTATTGCAACTCTGGATATCTCCATAGTCCTTATATCCAGGTGGCAAAGTCTTTTTCCTCCAGTCCTTAGGCGCTTTCTTAGAAGTTAAGATCTTGTTAAACCACTTAGTTAACCAATTTAAGCCCCTATCACCCAAGCTTCTCCAAACCTTAATAGGAATACCATTCGGCCCAGTAACCTCTCCAATGTTCATCATTTTCATAGATCCCTTCACTTACAGATATTATAACTCGAGTCATCAACTTCTCCCAAGTTATCTTCGGTTTTTCAGTTATCTAACGTATCAAAGTAAGATCTCCATCACTATCTAACCTCTATCTTCTTTCACTAATGACCTCTATACTTCGTCCTTGAGACACTTCACATGATTCAAGTCTCTTCTTCTCTATTCCCCTACCTTAGCTAGCTTGTAGATCTCATTTTCACCATCTTTACTACCTTGACCTGTGGTATAAACTTTCATAAGCCTTACCTCTAGGCTCTTTTGCTTCCATGTGGCTACTATACTTTCTCAACATTCTCCTCATCCCTGCACTCGTACAATTCTCTGTAACATTCAGTCTTTGACTTGATTGCTTTCTAGACCTCCTCATTTCACCACCAAGGATTTTTTTTACATATAGGGCCATTTCCACTAGACACTCAAAGGAACTCTAGGAATTGTTCTAATACAAGTAGACATCTCATTCCACAGTATCTTAGGCTCATCATCCACATTCCACTGTCCTTTTTACTCAACGTATCCTTAAAAGTGCTTAATCTTTCTCCGTAGTTCATGGATGTCTCTCACCTTTAACCTTCTAATTCCAACCCTCCATGTATATGTCTCGCACCACCAACCTCTGTTGTGTAGCAAGGCAACCCCAGCAGTAACCTTATGGTCTTTACATAATGCTCGGTCCTCTCTCCTAGTGAGGAAGAAATCTTTTTGACTACAATGAGACCCACTACTGAAAGTCATTCGATATGAGTCTCATTTCATAAAGGTGTTTGCTATCATCGAATCAAAGGCCACCTTCAAGTGTAGGATTTCATCTCCAGATTCATTACTATCTCCAAAACCAATCCTCTATGTACCCTCTCAAAGACTCCACTTGCTCTTCCCATATGCCCAATCAAATCTCTTCCTATAAGCAACTTCTCCAGGTGGGTTATTCCTTAATACTATTCCACCTATATCCCTCAAAAGTTACCTCTTCATAGAGTCCGCTAGTCCTACTAGAGGGGCATATGTATTGATAACATATGTAGGGGCATATGTATTGATAACATATGTAGTCTCCTCTCCTATTACTAACTTAACTAATAAAATTTGATCACCCTTTCTGTTGACATCTACAACCATATATCTTAGGCTTCTATCTACGACAATTACTACGACATTGCTATTCCAAACCTTGCCCATGTACCACAAATCATAACATGTTCCCGGTATATCCTAGACTTGTCTCCAAATCACTTAATCCCCTGAAGGCACGCTATGTTTAATCTCTTTCTGCTCATCGCATCTACTGACTCCTTAAACTTACCCATTGCTGAACCTAAGTTTTAACTACCTAACCTTAGTCTATGATTCTGGACTAACTTCTTCACCATGGACTCATCCAGTTTGGTGCAGGAAACCTCGCTCTCTTCTCATCACACCACGGTGCGCCTACACTGCCCCTTGCCCATTTCTGGGAAAACCTAGAGGCAGCTGGAACGCGCTTAAGGCGACAGCCCTAGCAATTACATGTAATTTCTTAGGATTCATGTTCATGGAACGTGACTGTGTTACGCTAGTCACCAGCCTATCACGACCCTTCTCCTTTATCCAGGCTTGGAACCGACTACATATAAAAAGTATGACAATAAGCACAACATATATGTAACTGTTTATGCTGCCCAAGGAATGCCATCCTCAGAGCACTATAACAGCAGGGGGAGGTTATTCCACCTTGGACAGTTAGGTCTTAGAATGCTCCTTGCTTGTCAGAGGCTCAGCCTTGGTATTCGTTCTCTTATGCTCCTAGTGCAATCAATAGAAGTCTTTTTTTTCGCGCCTGAGATGTATTACTAGTGAGGAGACATCAAACTACTTGTAATAGCAGTGCCCTGGCTGTCATACCTATGTAGAAAGATTACTTCCAGCAAAACCCATTGTCACTAAGGCTAGGCCCTCGTATCTTCATCGTCTTCAATACACCTTACCTCCATCATTGAGATTAGCTTGCACTGATGCTACTGTTTATTGAGTTTATGACTTATGGAGACCAGGAAGTTAAAGAAGCCGGATCTGGAATATACTTCCTTGGATCTGTTCTGCCATCCTGCAGTTGATTATAAGGTTGGCTTATTCTCTGAATACCGATTTCTAAGCAGCCAAAAAGTATGAAGATGAGCTTGAAAATTTTTTAAAGTCCAATATGTTAGAAGAAACTATTTATATGTAGAATAGCATTAGCCATTTGAGACGGAATTCTGAAAAAAGTTGCCATTGACGTTCACCACAGTTATGCCAACAGGAGGAGATTCCACTAACTGAATGTCTCTTTTCCGTGGCTTTCTGATTCACCAGCAGTCAGAGTCGAGTCCCGCCACAATGTAAAAGGAATCCTAATTTATCACAAAATCTGCATGAATGATCAACACACAATCCTATCCTATCCCACTAGTAATCGTTATTAATGCCTACTAATATATCCGACATATCTACCAGGCTATGCTAGTCCTGCTCAAAGCAGAGAGCTTCAGGAGGATGTACAGGATAGGGGGGGACTGGATACAAAACCAGCATACGAGAAGAAAATAACAGCAAAAGTAACTGATAACCGATGTTTTCTGAAAAAGGGAAAGGCGAAAGCCGAAAGCCTATATTCACACCATCTGACAATCATTCACCCTTCATTTGTCACAAAAGTGCAACGGTGACAAATGTCGGTTCTTTACTAACATTATAATAGTGATTAAGCATAATTTCGTGTAAATTTAGACTAGCCAAACATAGAAAGGTGAAAGTTCTGAGATGTAAATTTTAGCACGAATTGAGATCTCTAAAAATAAGACAAGTACGGGTAAAGGAGGCCTGGTCTGCTTCTTGTCGAACAAGAAAATGTCGAAGGTCAAAAATTGTACACACCCCACCGGATGATGAAGCTTTTTTTGTCTAACAAAATGTCAGTCAACGACTATATCTTGTTTAGCCCGAATGCCCAACATAAAACAAACTTCTTCTCTGATGAAGTACGAAGCAAAAAGGTAAACTGAGGACTGCTTGATAACATTACCTTCTGCAACGGAGAAAAGAGCTTCAGGTCACTTCTTGGAACTCCATAAGCCAAGTAAGCCTGTTTTTAGCCAAGAAAACATTGTAAAGCTTGTAAATTATATTTTATGCATCAATATGGGCAGAGGTATTACCACTCCATACTAGGATGTTTACTGATTAGCCCTTCCAGAATAACTACAATAGTCTATGCGCGATTATCCTCTCCAAATAAATTTCATCAAGATGGCATTTTTCCCAATTTTCATTATATTTTTTAATCTATATTTGCTCACCAAGGAGAAGTGCTCCTGCCAATAATCCCTTGTGCCAACCTCTTAAAGAAAAGGTTTCTCGTAAACAAAAGAGGTTCTCGTAAACAAAAGAGGACCCTTATAGTAAAGTTGATTTTATGATGTTTTGCTAATTTTGATCTAGTATAACCAACCGACAGTGAGCGCACTGTTGGAACATCGGTTTAAGAATTTGGATTGACGCTATATGTGAAAACCGAAGTAGATTTCTGATAATGCTACTCCTCGAAATTCGGAGACGGGTAGTAGTAGATTCTAGCTGCACTTCGGTTTCCACATAAACCCAGCATTAATTCCTATAATCTTGTCTGAAAGAGAGAAACCCACATGCATTATCAGCGTATTGTACAAGTTAATCCAGAAACCAAGCTTCTCATTGTGGCGCAAGTGAATAGGATTAACTTGGGCCGCCTGCTCATGAGAATCCTGCCCACCAAAACAGCATTCAGTCAGTTCAAAATTTGCACAAATGCTCATTGATACATTAACTAGCAGTTCACTGAGATGATATTGTAAGAGATAAATGTGTTTAAGAAAGGAATACAAGGACAAAGAAAAGTTAAACGTTTGTTTTACTGGGTAAATTGCAATTTTGATGGACCTCCACATTTAAAACGTGTCATGTTTGACCTATAAGCTGCCTCCATTAACGAATTAATATTAATACTTATAACAAAGTTGGATAAAAGTATGAATGAGGCATCTGTATTATTAGATTATACACACATGCGCTACTTTCCACCTTGTTGAAAAGTAAAATTATTCAGAATTTTATTAAAAAATGGGATAGTATGCCCGAAATTTCAGGAAAGCTTAATTTGCATACAAGAACTATTTTCAACCACAAATTCCTTTACCTGAATCTACGTAATTCCCCTGCAGCATATTCTAATTGCTTCTTCCCAACTGACATCCAAGAAACTTCAGTTGCTAATGCATAGCTTCCAATATCAGCCCAACTTAATTTACCATGCACTCTAAAGGGATCATGGATGTCATCTGCAGCCAACACCTCGGACTGTATATCAATTTGTGGGCTTCGTACCCATGACGACGTATACGAACTTGAAAGATGTCCATGCGGAGATAAAGATGAGTAGTGGCTTTCCAATCCCGATAATTTTGATGAGATAGTAGAATCGGCCAAAGAGATAAAAATATCTTTCATACATCGAACCATCTCTTCTGAAAGTTGGCAAGGGTGATCCCAGAGGCCTTTGGGTTGCACCTCCTTGGTAAGCTTCCTTACATATACAGGCTATACAGGCTCACAATATGCAGGACCTATTTTCATGGTTACCTCTTTGTCTTGGAGAAGCACAGATGTGTCCTCTGCTTTCTGGTTTGAAGCATAGTTTGATTGAACCCGTTCAGTCGTCAAGTTCCAGCCAGGTTCAAGTTGATCCTATACGATATCTGGGCGGTTGTCTGGTTCTTTCCGAGTCACTTGCACTTTTGATCCAAACAAGGAAGTGAACCAGTGAGGAAATCGGTTACCGGTTCAACCGATTTCCTTCAACTTAGAGAGGAATGTTGTGATCACAAAACATACTAGAAACAGACCTTACCCTGTTGGCAACATCCTCGTCAGTCCCTCCCTCCTTGCGTCTTACTAACCAAGATGCCTTTTTTTAAAGATATCTTTCTTTGGCACTTGGTAATCATCCTTCCCGGTCCTCCTCCTAGTTGTAGTGAAAGTTCCATTCCGAAAACTCCGTGGTGGTCTTGCTGAACTTTAAGTCTTCAGATTCTATAGTACTTCTCTATAGCTCTAGCTTACTCCTACTCTAGTCTCATCAAATTAAAATATATCATCCACAAACAGCATGCACCATGGGATCTCCTCCTGCATATGCTTAGTAAGCTCATCATAACCAAAGTAAGGAGATTGGGCCTTAAAGTTGAACCTTCGTTGGTGAGAACCAATTGTAATTGGGAACTCAGTAGTCATTCCATTAGTCGTTCTCACAACAGAAGTAGCTAGGTCATACATATCCTAAATCAGATCAACATCCTTGACCACCCATTTATATACTTGGCAATTGTTAATTATTCCACAGTCCCACTTTTAGCTGATGCAATTACGATGGATATCCCAAGGTCGTCATGCGTCAAAAGCAAAGGCCCAGATACTTCCAAAGGAAGCTTAGCCAATTCTGTGCAATGAATGCTCTAACCCAACCTCAACATTTCACACGGCTGGAAAATATATTTTAGTTACCTTTTTTCACTAAAAAACCAAAGTAATGGGTATAAACCAGTGTGGCTGGACCCATGGTGCAGCCCATGCACCCAATAGAAACTTTATGTCCCTCAAAGACCAATCATCCACCTCCTCAACTGCTCCCTACTGCTTTCCACTATGTCACTAACAAAGGCATAGCAAATCACCACCCAAGCTTCTTTCCAGCTTTCCAAACGCCACCTGACCTTTAATCTCGCAATAAATCTAGGACAGAACAACAAGGCACAGGCCACTGAAGAATACAAGCTGAAATTCATTTCTGCAACAGCAAGATGAAACTCACATCTGGGGAACGTTCTTCCTTTCAAGAAATACTAGCAATATACATTTGGTCGAATAACCTGTGTCAGTTGATCGTAAACTACTAAGCTCAGAAAGGTCGGAAAAATGGTAAATTTCAAAAGCGCTGATTAGAAAGAAAAAAAAAAGAAAAAATAAACTATGAAAGCAGTTCTCCAATATTATCTAGTAGCATGTGCTAAATAATCTCTGAAGTATTAGGATGTGACTTACTTGATGAGGTAGGCATGATTGACAAAATAATTCCTTGTCATTTTTCTTGATAGCGTTTTCCAAAATGGCATGCAATTCCATTTCTTCTTGAAGCTGCTGTAATTTTCGGACCTGTAACAAGGACTTCCATTAAGGTATAGAGCATATGTAGCAGTGTGACGGAATTCAAAAAAAAAATATAGATCCTATTTATACCTATACAAATGCAATTCTTCTTGTGATACAGATAGACAGGTGCATACAAAAAAAAACGCAGATCAAGAGCGAGAAGGACCCTGATACAGGAGATTCAGGAATGAGGGAGAATCAACAGTCCTATCAGTGATGAGACCTGGATATGGGAGTCCCATCAGCGTCTGTTCCTTTATATAGGAGTTCTACTTAGCGACTTGATCTGTGAGGGCGGCTAATACAATCTCTCTTGAAGTTCTTGGGCTTGAACTTGTGCGCTTTGGTCTCTGGAAACTCTTCTTTTGACTACCATGTATTTGTAACTCTAGAAAACACATAATAACTTGAAGCTGCTAGAGCCCGCACAAATCCCATTTGTGAAATGCGGGGAAACTGACATGGGTCACTTAGACGCTACCTGGTGTGTCTTTGCTTCTGCAATGGAACTGTTTTCGCCAAACCCAACGATCTTTAAGCCTGGTGTCTTACATAACTCTGTGCATGTCAAGTACTGATCTACAATGCTTCAATCGAGGCATATCAGTACCCTTGATCCTATTACTCAAAGCTATGTTCTCATTGCGTAATGCAAGGCTGAAACTCTTAACTGTAGAATATAAGAAAAGCAACAGATGGAATAATTCCACGTGGAATTCAAGGAGGAGATTTTCTTACATCCTGCTCAAGGCTGACCCGGTAAGTATTAGAACAGCTGCTCCCATATGATGAGCCACGCCTTGCAAAATTTCCTGTGTCGTTTGTTACCTGAGCATAGATTACATGATACCACCGTTAACAAGAGATGCAGAGTAGAAAGGTAAGGATATACGGAGAAGAAACTGATAGGACACTAACATGCAGCTAGTCTTGTTGCAAAACTATCAAGGACTACAAAAGAATATGCCTGACAAAAAAGAAATGGCATTGACTACTTGAATAAAAATGAAGAAGGAAACTATCCACACAATAAGTAGATCGTATTGACAACTACTAAAGAAGGCTCAATAAAAAAATGCAAGTTATAATTACCCCCTGATTGGAATCTGACCACTAATTTGGGTTTTACTTTCTTGATTACCGCCATCACGTATGCAAATAAAAATGTACAGATAAGGCTAGGTGGGTACTTGAAACCAAAACAAGAGGCTGAGAAGTAGTAACAATGAGAATATATATGTACAGATACAATCAAACCCTGAACAGAACAATCCAATTACGAACCTCTAAAGAAGAGTTGCCCTCCCCAATTTCACGTGCATTAGTTAACTGGGTTTCAGAATTAGAAAAACTTGTACTAGAATCGGTATATTCAAATGCCGCATGACTCCTGCAAAGCAGAGATATACACCATTAGCAAACGCGTGGTGGAAGGTCTCATTCTTCACGGGAATGAAGTAACAAAAGGAGTAAAGACAACTCACGATCTCGAGGCAGAGTGGACAACGGACATTGCTTAACATGTCACCGAGCTTTGACTCTTACAGTAGCAACTCCATGCCCACCGGTAGCGTACTGGAACCCCGACGATCTAAAAGTAGTTATTTCAATGTCTTCTCATGACACGAACTCTTTACTAGATCCCCGCGCACTGACTGCAGCTTCTGTGTGATAGGAGTGAGCTGCGCGGTAAGGTAACATTGAGAAACTAAGGAGGAACAGCAGATGTATGATTGAAGAAAGAGGCAAGTGCTTCTTGACGAACAACAAGCTGTATGTGAACAAATAGTGGGAATAAGCTAGGTCATCAACGCCACAGGCGAAGAGATGGGAAATTTAGAATTGGAATACCACGAGTACTAGTAATTGATTGAATCAGTCCCACTAAGTAAGGGGGGGCTGCACTTGAGGATGGGAATACTGATTGAATTTGAGCAGAACGTGGAAACAGTGGAGTAGAATAAAGAGGAGAACATTAATCATATTATCAAATCAAGGTATGGATATCATATATAGATACATATATAAATGCTCCGTATACGTCATGTGATGTGAGGCAGCAGGTAAATCTAAAGTTATGGAAATGATTGCCTCCCAAGAAGTTACGGACACAAATAGAAAGAAAGAAAGAAAGAACAAGAGAAGAAAAGGAGTGGAGTGCTGTTCTGCAACAAACCTCCTCTCACTCTGTCTGTCTCTCATGAACAATCAACATGAACTTGGTACGTTTTTCCAAATCCTCAAGTGCTATTCCGGTTCGTCTTCTTCTGCTGCTGCTTCCCCCGCAGCTCTACAGCCTCTACTCTACTCTACTCTACTCTGTTCTGGAATGAGTTTCCGACTTTGGGTTTGGTACTAGTTGGAGGGAGGTACCGCGCGAAACGAGTCAAAGAACCCACTTCTGATGCAAGTCATTTTTGGCTTTTAAGCCCTTGTCCTTTTCATATTTCCTCTTTTTTAGTGATTAACAATTTAGAGCAAATTAATCGATCAAATATTGGGTAAACGTCCAATTGAAACCTAAATAACTCCAGATTGTTGCCTTTAAATATTACACGACATGTTTATACTTACATCTAGATATCCGAGATGATGGCAAATGGTAACATTTAGCTTTCTTCTCATTAATGCAAGTTTCTTTTTTCTTCACGAGATTTGATTTTTATGGATTAAACGCACATAAAACCTCATACTTTGGGGTCATTTACAAGAAATACCCCAGGGTTTGAATTTTGACCCCCACCACCCCAAATTTTCAATTTTGGTGCACGCAGCACCATTTAACGGTTGAAATTCAAAATTCGAGGATGGCTGTTATAATTTTGAGGTCAAAATTGGCACTTCATTAAAATATCCTTGTTGGTAGCCACATCATCCAAACATTGGAGTTTTACCCCTCACTCTCCCTCTGTATCTCTCTCACACAAAAATCAAACAGTCATGACGTTCATCACCCTCGTGTCACCGCCGGTAGGGGCTACTTGGTCTACCATCGCTGCCTTACTCGCGCCCAATCACCATACCAGTAACGGCCGACAACCGTCGTGAGGACGTCGGAGCAGGGAATGCTACATTCAAAACAAAAAAAGAGAGAGAGAGAAAGAAAGAAGATGAAGAAGCCATGGCAGCGCCGCCGGCCATGGGTCAGTACCTAGCGCCGCCACCACCGCACATAGCCAGGCCATCTACCACAGGTAAGAGGCCGTCGACAACCAAGGGACCGCCATCCTTCCTCCAGATCTGTGCTACCGACACCGTCGTAATCAAGCGGTCACTACCATCCCATCAAGATGTCGTCGTTGCCACCACGGCAGGCCTTCCGAAAAACACTGGAGCAACACTATCGCAAGCTCCGGTGAAGCGTCACCACCACGATAAACTGCTCCAATCAGCGCCACCGTCGCCTCACGATTACGGCCTTATAACTATGCCGCCTACCCACCATCGACAGGGACCGGCATCACCATCCAGCTTAGTGCCGCCATCAGACCCATGCCGTCAAGATACGCACCACCGCGAGGAGCAGTAGTGCCCTTCGGCACCGTCGCCACCCCGTGACAATTGGCTCCTCAGTTGCCATCTCTACCGGCAGAACGCTGTCTCAATGCTGCCGGCGGTCAAATATGCCTTACAAATCAAAATTGATGTGGCTACCATGTTGGATATATGGAGGAAGTTACCTTTGTGCCCTTTGGCTTCTAACAGACATTCCACCAAAACAAGTAAAAACCGTCAAATGGTGCTGCGTGCACCAAAATTGGAAATTTGGGATGGTGGGGGTCAAAATTCAAACCCTGGGGTGTTCCGTGTAAATGACCCCAAAGTATGGGGTTTTATGTGCATTTAATCCGATTTTTATCAATAATTGATATTAAGTTAGTAGTCAGGATCTTCTATTCTTTTCCGATTGCCTGTCGGAGAAATTTAGGTTTCAAGTTTAAGTATAAAGGTCGTGTGTGTGTGTATTCGACCCTTTCGTTGTCAATTTGGTCCTTTTTCTCGTGACTACACCTACGTGCGGATGTCTCAATGTGACTTTACAATTCCAATTTCCTTCGACATTTTACAAAGAGTTTGAGCCTGGCTAGAAAAAAATTATTATCGTTTGAAAAAAAATAACAGAATAATTGTGTCAAGATGGTACTATCTTATAACATTTGCTACGGTTGGAACCCTATTTGCAGCTTGTTCAAACATTCATCCAGCAAGAGTTACCGGCGTCTGCAGTAATTTTCCCAAGAATCAAGAACCATACAAGTGAAGTAAAAGGAATGGCAACAACCTCAAACGTAAGAACCTTAACCATGGAAGCTTAAATAAACATTGCATATCAGATAGTACCTATTTTTGGCATGTATGCATATTTTTTAGTGGAAAAAATTTGGCTTCAACCTCAATTGGAGAAATATTCCTTCTACCCCCTATATAGCGACAATCAATCGTTTCTAAATATTTTTAGTGACTTTTATTTAGTGACACTAAAAAAGTGCCGATGATAGTTGTCGCTGAAAATGTTAGAAGAAAAGTCACTGAAAATATTTAGTCACTATTAATTGTCACTATATACAGGGTTGGAGGAATATTCATACAACTCGGGTAGGAGCCAAAGTTTGTTCTTCTTAAGTTTCAAGTACAACCACAATTTATTCATTGCCCAATTGTTTGATCTATCTGGTTTGGCGAACCTTTGAGACTCAAAACTGACGAGTTTCAGACATTATGGCTTATCGCTTGGCTCACTCAAACATCCTCTGCAAACAACACCTCTATCAAAATACCTTTGTAGCATCCGCCATCTGGAATGGTCGGAACCAAAACATTTTCCGAGGAATAAATTCCCAGCACGAAGACACAATTAGCCAAATTCTTTATCTAGGCATATGATAATCATCTCTCATAACACTTACCGAAAACCCTATCCCCCCCTCACCGCCTGTAAAAGGGATGATACGATTTATAATCATGCCCAAATCTCAATTGTGCCCTCGTGATCTCCGTCGTACCATCTCATACAATAGGAATAACCTAAAGACCGACATCGGGATCACCTGTCTAAATGCTATGAATAATCGATGTGATTCTGCTACTCTTTCTACTCTGGCATCCAATTCTCATACAGCTATTGCAAAAGACCTCTTACTTAAGGACTGACATCGGGATCTCTTTGTCTAAACGCTACGAATAATCAATGTGATTCTGCTACTCTCTCTACTCTAGCATCCAATTCTCATATAGCTATTGCGAAAGACCTCTTACTTGCAACGAAATGAGCCCTCACACGTGTTTACTGACTCCTCCTTTTCTCTCTCACAGATATCGAATACTGAAGATATTATAGACTCGTGACTACAATTATCTATGACTTTTTGCTATATGATTTCTGATATCCCTTATTATACTATGTCAGGGCTGGCAAAGCATAATTAATGGAGGCTAAAGTACTCGTATCTTTTACATGTCAAGCGAGATCTATCAGGACGGGTCAGACGATACATTGTTACACACAAGATGTCCCTCACAAACCACCCCCACTTTGTGGTATACATTTGTGTTATCTATGCCCGTGGGTGGCCTTTTAATTACGTTACATTTTAGCTATGTAAATATTTGTATAATCATTGCATGTCATGATACTCTCAAACAATTCCCAATATCGGGAATTGCGCTCACAAAAGCGTGTTTTTATCTATGATATTCTTGACTATCAAAAAATGATTTACAAGACGGGTGGAACATCACGTACACACATCAATCATACACCAAGAGATTGTAAACACTTTTTACTTAATATATTGTTATTTCTGTTGCACCTCCAAAAAAAGAAAATCAATAAATCATGCAGCTACAAGAAAATAGGCCCTCATTCTTCAAGACCCCCTAATACGAAATATGGACACGAATTTACAAAATTGACTCACCTCATGGGTCAAGTTAATCTTAAATTTGGCATGTAGTACCTCACAGAGTGAATATTATACATGCTTTTTACTCATTGAGGCTACGGTAAATCATTGTTAAGACATACCGGAACATCCGAACAGATGCGAATCTGCTAGTAACACTTTTGATGCCATCCTATGAACCAGAAGATCAACTTAAAGATAGAACATGGCAACTAAATATCCTTCAATTTCAACTTAACCAAAACACCCAACAAAATAAATCCATGACTTAATCGCAAACCGAAATTAGAAAATCCATAACCCTACAACCAGCTACTAGACTAGAAACGCAAAGTCAACACAGATAGCCCAGCAAGGGAAAAACACCAAGGAGTGGCAAACAAACGCAAGAAACAACAGGAGCGGCTAAATAGAAAGTGTCTTATGGTTAAGAAAAACCAAGGCTATAAACAATTACAATCAATGAATACAGAGAGTTCGAAACATCACACAAATAACCAGGAAATGATCCATAACAATCGTAACCCCAAAGCCAAATCCTTTGTAGCCATAACAGCCATACAAACCGTCGATCGGGAGCTAAGTACAACAGTGGAAGTACAACAAACATTACGTCAGCATACAACAATTCTTCTAAGAGCACAAACAGATATCAAGATGAAAATACAAACCAATCAACGACCAAAACATTCAAAAACAACAAGAGGAATGGGGTTTCCCTCAACCTCTAATCATGCAAACACAATCTCTTAATTAGGTTCTTGTATCTAACCTAAATTACATAATCATCATATGTACTAATAAGACAACTCATTTAAACTACAAAAAATCCTATCAATGCTCCACTATATCAACCCAAACCTAGGTATAAGAACCCACCCAAACTGATATTAATCTCCAGAAACCAATAATTTGATTGCTAAAAGCATGTAGGTTTAATTTCAAGTCTTTCAAAAGAATTGCTGGATCAAACTTCCAAAATCATTGCTATAAATACAATTCTATTGCAAATCAGTTTCACATTTCAAACATAATTATCGGTGAGTGCATAAAATAGTTGGTTCTTCATAATGTCATAAAGCTACATTAAAATTTTCAAAAGAAAACTGGGTGACTACCAATTACTTCTTGCATCCCAAAAAAAAAATTGGGAACCATGTTCCCCACCCCCACCCCCCCCCCCCCCCCGGCCCCCTTGAATTTAAGCGACTTACGGTCATAATATTGATTATCAGAATTTAAGCAACTTAACGGCAGTAAACTTGATTATCAGAGAGAGTACAAAATATATAATGTAGTTCATAATGACGTGATGTACGCTAAAAGTATCAAAAAGCAAATTCCAAGAGTACAATATTGAAACATAATTACCAAAACCGGGATTTTAACATAAGAGCACCCCCCCCCCCTCTCTCCTTTCGTGTTCTTGTGACAACGCAGCCTCCTTTACAGTTCTTTTTACACTCTCCATATCTAATCCTTGTAAGTTTCTGCTTTCTACATAAATAATTTTTATTATCTACTTGGGTTGCCCCATGATAAAAGTAAATTACAATAAATCCAAATTTGAGCACTCGCTTAGAAGCCCACTAAACTTTTCCTTAAAGGAATACACCCATGAGCTCAACCCATCAATTGTCACTAAACAAAATATTATTTGGTTCAGGGTATTACATGTGTCTATCACCTTTGTAAAAGATACAGGCTACAGGCTGGTACACCAAAAGTCAGCAAGCTTTACCACCCCGTCAGGGTCAAGTAGAATATGTCCAGCCTGCAAGAAAGTTTGTTGAACAAGGTAATTTTAGAAGTAAACAAACGAGAAGGAAAATACCACAACGCGTCGATACATTAAAGGAGTTCCTTTTGAAGAGAACCAACGGCAGAATCTTGTTGGTGCCAAAACTTCCAATTATCTGTGGCGTAAAATGGTCTCTTTTCCTTTGGCAGTTTCCTTCACTTTGCATGGCCGAACAAGTTTGCTGGACATTACTTTAACAGTTCGTGTGGCATGAACAAACCTCTTGTGCGTAAAAGCTATAGCTTGCTGTCAGATGGCTAGAATTTGGGAGACCATGACCAAGCTGGGGCAACAGGAGTGTCCAGCGATTTTGTAGGCCAATGGCTGATTGGATTTCTCCAGGACATTGGGGTCGCAATATTCTACTTCTGAGATTTGGGCCATCTGAAAAGTGCTGGATATTCCATGCAAAGATTTTACCTGCATCAACTTTCTGTTGGGCATAATACATTTGTAGATTTGCGCTGACTGTGTAAGCAAGTTTAAATTAAAAAGGTCAGGAGATGAAAACCCTACACACTCAATATTAGTTTTCATATTTTTTTGCAAGAAAGGAATTAAATGATGGGGAGCGGGGAGTGCGCTACGCACCTAGAAGAGTAGGAGCTGCATAGATAGACAAATAGTTGATGAGTTCCTAGTGATATTCCATGCTGCAATTGGATCCCAGATTGAGACTGGACAAACAGAACCGCCAGAACAAAGCAAATACAACCAAATCAGCAGGACGAGCCAAAATAGGGAAAGTTAGGCATTATCCTCTCCTTTCCTGGTTCATCCAGTGACCATGGCATATCCTTGTCAATGATCAACCCAATAATAATAACCCCCTAGGACTACATAGAACATAATCAAATCAATCAATGACACTTGAACATTGCCAATGTACTTTACTTCTTCCTTATTCAGTCTTTTATTCCTAATATCCTGATCCTGCTACAATTACCATTTAAAAGTCGTCAGTTGGAAAGACAAATTGGGTTGGCCTACCCAATATGCCTTAACCAGAAATGCAAAGCAAATTTAACTGTTAAAGCAGCAGAAGGATTGAAGAGGTTGCATCAATTTGATAGCCAACCTAGTGCTTTAAGGAAAAGGGATTAATTATTTCAAAGAACAACGTTGTTGAGAATGTGTTTTGAGAAAGTCGGAGACAAAAATTCAAAAATCAAATGAACGAACATCCCTAAGAAAACGCAACATTCTTTAGTTAAAAACAGCAAAAGCATAAGCCCTGGCTGACAAAAATTCAAAGAGCCAAAAAATCAAGAGTAGCAAATGAAAAAGGATGTACTGAACTTTCTTGCAAAGTAAAATTTGTAGCACCTATCATTCGTACTACTCCGCCCCTAGCTAAATTATGTCAGTGCACCCTAAAGAGAACGTTAAATAATAGACCGAATCAATCTTAATTACATTAAGTTGGTGAATGCCTGTGTAGGCAGAGATGGGTGAATCACCCGAGTTAGTGGCTATTACATACAAAAATACCCCAGTCAGTATCTACCATCGTTATGCTAGTTGCAGTTTACTTGAGCAGTTTACGTAAAAAACAAAGAGAACAATAAGTTGAAGCCAAGTATTAATATCATGCCAAAACATTACAGTACATAGGAACTTACCTTGCCATCAACGTTGCTTTTGTTGCCACGGCCTGGAAAAGATCCAGCAGCTCCTCTAATCTGACACGATTTGTGAAATGGAGTCATTAAAAACTCAAGTAGCAGTTTAAAATGCACCAAAATAGGAAAAAAGGCCATTACACCATAAGTAACTTCACTCAACTATTAAAGCACACAACTTTCTCCATTAACAGAGAGGAATAAACCACGCTGATTAAGCTTTTGAAGCTAAATGTAATCTGATTTTTATTTTTTTTTGGCCCCTTCCAGGTGGTGGGGCAGTAGACGGCAGGGAAGCCTGGTCGGTTAGTTTCAAAACAGTTTTCAGGAAATTTGCATATAAAGGAAGAGAGCAGAGGCATGATGGAAACTTGGCCGTATCAAAGAGAGGGTGAGGGAGGGAGGGGGGAGAAAGGGGAAGGGGGGGGGGGGGGGGGTTGGTAGTTGAGTCGGTGAGGGAAGAAATTGAGACCACAATAAATGCATATGTTACACATTTACGGCGCGTGGGTGGAAATATGAAATGGAAAACCAACAATGAGAAGATGGCATAATTACAGTAATGATCAGAAGTTACGGGTAGCTACGGAAATAGAAGAATTGGTTGGGGCTCTCCGACCAAAGTCCTCTGTCTTTTGGAGCATGTTAAATAGTGTAAATGCACTCGACTATTTAGATTTGATACTACAAAGATTGTCAATCAAATCACACTCAGACCACATGTCAATTGCATGTATGTCATTAACTTCACATTAAAGTAGTTGTGATATTACCTTCTCTGTAGTAACGTGTTATTTCAATAGCCCAAATGGAAAAGCAAACTTACAAACGCGAGAGAGAGAGAGAGAGAGAGAACAGTTTTAGCACTTCAGACAGAATGTCACAGTGCCCTGGTTGCTAAATACCTCCCCGAATGTCCTTTTCAACATCACAACGCATAAACATACTGAGATAGCACCATCCAACCTCTGGCACATCATTTAGCCGAATATTGCAAGAGGAACTGGCTATAAAACACTTTGCAGAAATGTTCGTTTTGACAGCATGACAAGTACACATACTGAGGTAGCAATATCCAACCTCTACCTTGTCACATAGCCAGAAATTGCACAAGGAACAAGGTAATCTTAAGGACTACAGGCTATGTTAATGAGGAAACAGTCTCCATCTTCTCCCATTGTGAAGATCTACATCTTTTACTAGTTCACATTTTTTGTCAAAAGATGTTTTAGGACCCTGGATGTACCCTCCTAACCACTTCATATCAAAAAACTGATTACCAAATACCTATCTTCCTTCAAATTCCAAACCTCGCAAGCAACTTTTAACAGGCCCGGCACCAATCACAAAGGTGAGAGGGGGCAGGAATGCTAGATGCTTTCGATTGTTATTACATTATATATACTTATGAAAATAATGTACATGCATCTTTTCCTTTGCACCGAATTCTTCTCCGGAGACAAAAAAGAGAAAAGAGAATGCATGACTAGAAAAAGTTCATTCCGAATCCTTTATTCAATTAATGACTCAAATTTAGAAATATCTTAAGCTGAGAGGCAGTAAATATAGAAACATAAACATCCAAAGAGTAAATTCCACCTTCGAAAGAGAAAATGCATGCTCAATAGTCTCGAACGGTCAATGACATCCACTGTTCTTTTGCCCATTCTTCTTCCCCTCAAAATACCAAAAACCCTCACCCGCCTTTTCAAACTCTTACTTACCAGAGCTCCTCTTTTGGGCAACAACTATGTGATACTTCCCCACTAAGAAGCCCACAAGGATTGATTGTATCTTCGCATTCCAAATCCATCAACGTTGGTTCACCGTCATGGGATGACATCTCTTGTGCTGCATCTACGACCCAGTCACTCATTGGGTCGATCTCGTCGCTTAAGATATTATTGCTTGCACCCGCCTCGAAATTTCGCAACTGCAGATTGTAGTGAAGGAAAGTCAGATCACTCAACTTCTGTTGCTCAACAGGATTCCGCCCCTTGGTGAGCAATTCCTCTGCCTGTCTCCTCTTAAGGTCATATTTTGAAGCACCGGTACATGTCTGGCTTAAAATACGAATTGCGAGTCTTTGCAGTTCCGGACATTCTCCACCAAAAGTGGACCACCAAAGCGCTGCAGCCAATATTTGTTAAATATAATAAGCAATGCAGCAGATTAAAAGTGAAATGCAAAATATCAAAACGATATAATTGTCTAACCTGGAGGAATGTTATATCTTCGATTGGTGGCACTACCTTCGCCAAAAGCACCCTTGGCAACTCGAAATTCATCAACCTGAGCAGTGATCAAATCTTGAACATCCTGATTCTCGGCCATACGGACAATACAGCACAAGAGACCGCTTGCAACCTCTGGGTCAGTGAAGAAGCCACTTGAATATATGAGACTTGGATTCAAAAAGTAACCAGCAGAATGAAGATGGCTGTGCAGATGCTCGTTCCAAATTTCATCTATTGCTGTCCAGAACTGTCGGTACTGGGATACCTTGTTCTCAAATTCCTCTTTGATTGTTTCCTTGGCTTGATCAATTGTTTCATAAATGTAACCAAGTTGATGTTTGTCACCCTCAATTAACAAATCCAGAACGCGCACCAACGGAATAGTTGCTTTTACAACCATCTTAGCACCAGTCCAGAAAGAGCGACTGGCCACCAACTCAGCAACTCCTTTCCCCACGCTCGTCGAAGCCCATATTGAAGCGTTCCACTTGGATGAGTGAAACAGTTTCCTTAAGTTCTCCTTTTCCAATACCATGTTCTCTACAGTCAAAAAGGGCACTGCTGACATAAATTTGGACGGTTTGACTAGATCACGCCCGCGAGTATGATTCCTCATAAGCTTCAAAACTGCGGCATGGCTGTGGATGAACTTTGTAATGGATTTGGCATTTT
Source organism: Escallonia herrerae (assembly GCA_033070095.1). Taxonomy (NCBI): domain Eukaryota; kingdom Viridiplantae; phylum Streptophyta; class Magnoliopsida; order Escalloniales; family Escalloniaceae; genus Escallonia; species Escallonia herrerae. The sequence goes on from JAVXUP010001106.1 coordinate 106,211, forward strand.
CTAATATCCCTTTGATGAGATCCATCATCCCTATTTTATCTAACATCAGTTCTACGCAATGGGTTGCACTCACTGTCCAAAATACCGTCCTGTGCTTGTCCATTAATCGCTTGCCTACAGCCTCCGTACAGGCTGATGTAGAATATGTCATAATTTGGACCACACTTTCGATCCCAACCTCCTCAAGAACTTCATCGAAGAACAATTGCATTGCATCAACATCACTAGCAAAAGCTGAAATATCAGATGACCGAAGATAAATGGGACCCCTTGGGCAGTCCACCAGAATATTGATCAGATTTCGGCCCTTTCCATCTACCCATCCATCTAACAAAATGCTGCACCCCGTACTTGCCCATGAATGTCTGATCTCCTTCACATACTGTTGCATCTCTTTCACTTCACTCTTAAGGATGCACCCCTTGAACGCCTGAAAGTTAGGAATCTGATACCCATCCCGACCACAACCAACGGTGGCATTTATCATTCTCTGAAAACTAGGGGTTCTGGCAGCACTAAAATCAATCCCTGTTTCGTAAAAGAATCTAGCGATGCATTTCTGTACCTCCCACGGTGATGAATCTTCTATGCCACTGGCAACTGCTTGTGAACCCATTCTTCTTTTGGAAGAATGAACTGATCCTCTCTTGTTATTTACTGAGACAGGGTCAGTCACACGCTTTGAACTTCCAGACCCAGCACTTTGAGAAGCTTCCACTTTGTTAAGCGTAACGCCATTTGGCCTCTTCAAGGGAAGATTTGGGTGGTAGAGCTCCCCAACTTCCTTGCTTAAGGTTCCTCTTTTAGTTTCAAGTAACATGGCTCTCATTATTTCCTTCACGCAGGTGGGAACTTCCTCGCAAGGAGCTACATCACCCCGAATGCCTCCTATGTGGCACTTAAGGCGGCTGAACCCACTAACAACTTTACTGCAATAGTTACATTTTACTTTCTTCTTCTTCTCATCAAGAGCAGTACCATGATCGTGAACATTGGTAGAGACTTCACTTGTAGCCATATAATTGACCGTAGAGACAGGAAAACCCCAAACTTGATGATGATTCAAAGATTGGTCTTAGATAGAAGCTAACAAGACTACAGACTGCTGGCCCAGTAAGAGAATAACACTCCAACTCCTGTACTGAACCGAGAAAAACACCAAGTGCTGTAACATGCCGAACTATGACAAGAATTTTTATATAGGGTCTGCAGTTACCTCTAGAAGTTTATTCCCAAAGCCAAAGGGGTCAATTAGACAATAAGTTCCACCAGAGTAAGAGACTGAGAGATACGGGGTGGCCCACTCGCTTCCTCCAAATGCAACTGCAGGTCGCTTTTTTGCATCACGAATATTATTAAGGCAGATGGAAAGTTAAAGTAAAGAAAGATGATCAGTGTAAAACATCAAACCAAGTGCTCAAGAATAACCCAAGTGCCAAGTCAGCTTTGATTGAAACTTTGACCATAGCAAAAAAGTGCCTCATAATTGAATATACCTGATAAAATTGACAGGCTTTCCAGCTTGTCCGACAAGGATGAAACAGAGAGAGGCTAGAATCACGCTCACCCTAAGCTATCTATCGTCACTGATTATTTAGAAACTCCTAGCCTTTAATAAGGGTGAGCCTCGGTGCAACTGTATTTTTACCTAAAGGTCACGAATTCGATACTCCGAAACAGCCTCTTCAAGAAAGTGGAGAAAGGCTGCGAACAACAACACTCCCCATAACCCTGCAATCAGGGAAGCTCATCCACTGGGCCGCCCTCTTTTTAATAGCCTTTAAATTTATTATTTGTAACTTTCTGAAAGATACCAACATTGCTTGGAATGACACAAAAAGCCCTCCAACAGGCAGAAATAGTCAGTGATCTGTCCACATGGTTCCGACCATCTAAAGACCACTGAAAAAATAAAAAGGACATCCAACAGAACCGAAATATGCAAGCAGTTTAGACATTAGCTGAAACAGGTATAAAAAATTTAAAAATGCATAATGGAGAACCTTAATTTGAGTTTCACAGAAGAGCAGTTTCAATAAAAAAAACTAATATATGTTGCAATTTTCCTACTATCAGCTATTTACTAATCATGATTCACTTTGTTCTTATCATTTCTGGAAAAGGTCTTAAGGCTTTCAAGGAGATATTCCCTTGCATTTTTATCATAAGCTTTTAATTTGGAAATGCAACTTGGAGAACCCACGTCCTTACATAAGTTCACAGAAAACCACTTCACATGAAGATTAGTAATGCAAACCAAACTTGGAGCTTTATACATATGAAAGCAAATCGAAGTTAATCCACAGTAAAACAACAGAAAATTTGGAAAAGAAAAAACTTCAGCAGACTGTAACTGTTGCAATAAAATGAATAAAGGAATAGTTTGAACAGCAATCATCTGACTTGGAGTGTGTATGCGTGTGCGCGTGCGCGGGGGAAAATCAAAGAGCTGAGAGTCCAGGATTAGCTTCATGTGTTATATCGGAAAGTGTTCACACGAAGTCATATAAACTCCCTCAAGAAGAAGCATACAGAAAGAGCAACCTTTTTGCAGCTAAATGTCACGGACTGATTGGAAGGAAGCTGATTTTTGGAGGTTACGCCATGCGGACGCTCATTAGGCGCTTACGGGACGCTTAGTGGACGCTTACTTGGCAATTAGAGGGCAAAGCTTCCGGAAGGTTCAAGACTTCTCTACAATGTTCTTTCTTGTACATGTGTGAATATTCTAGAGCAGTGATGGTAACTCTAGAAGGGTAGAAGAGTATTCTAGAAGTAGTCTAGAATATTAGAGAAGCTTGTAAATAGTCTAGAGAATTCTAGATAGGGAATACTATCCGTAGGATTGCATGTAATCTCCACCGTCCGTTGAGGAGGTGGAGTAGTATATAAGGCCAAGACCTCATTTGGCCAAGGCATCCAAGACATCCTTGTATTCGAGTAATATAGGCTTTCTCCAAGTAGTGTATTGGGAATTCTTTCCCCAACCTCTTGTGTTGCGCTGCATATTTGTTTCCAACTTCGCCCAGCTCTACAGTTAGGCTGACTTAGCGAGCAAGCGGGGGCTTGACCTAGCTAAGTGCCGCACGGTTTCGACTTAGAGAAGTTCGTTCCGTGACAGGTGGTATCAGAGCTTGGTTACGACGGGTCAACAATGGCAGGCAAGGATACTAACGTTGGAGCATCCGGAGTAGCCGAGGAGAATGTCGTTGTGGAACGTGGGCGAGATCCATTACCACCCACCGGTGGGAAGAAGGGTGGCCGGGGCCAAAGCAAGTCGAGTGATGCACTTGCTTCGTTGGATGGCCGAACGGGTCACTTGGAGATTGCTATGGGTGATGTCAAGGATCACGTGGGAATGGTCGAGCAAAATCTACAGACGTTGGAGGATCACGTCTTAGAGGAGCTCGAGTCGCTCAAGAGGGCGGTGGGCGCCCAAGATGAGCTACGTGAAAGGTTCACAGAGTTGTTCAATAGTTTGCAAGAACAACTCGATGTGGTGAAGGTTGGCGTGGAGGAGATAAGGCAAGACGCGGCGATGTGCAAGAGAGCTATCGCGGGTGGAGCGGTTGTCACTCCTAGTCCAAGGGTGGACACGCCAAAGCCGAAGGAGTTCGGAAGCAAGAGGGATGCCAAGGAGCTCGACAATTACATATGGCACATGGAACAATACTTCGAGGGTGCTAGCATCACGGATGAGAAAACTAAGGTAAGAACTGCTACTCTCTACCTTACGGATACCGCAACTCTATGGTGGCGTAGAAAACATTGCGATATAGAAAAGGGGTTGTACACCATAGATACGTGGGAGGTGTTCAAGAGGGAGATCAAGAAACAGTTCTATCCGGAAAATGTGGCCTACGAAGCAAGGAAGAAAATAAAGGAATTGAGACATAAGGGCTCGGTAAGCGACTACATGAAGGAGTTTACGACTCTTATGCTTCATATTCCAAATATGACGGAGGAGGATCTTCTCTTCAACTTCGTCGATGGCCTCCAAAGTTGGGCCAAGAAGGAACTTCAACGCAGGGGCGTGAAGGATGTCGATGAAGCCATAGCGATGGCGGAGTATGATAGAGGTGGGGGATCTTCAAAGTCGAAGGAGGAAGAAGAAGCTTCGGAAGGCAACCATGCCAATGGTGGGGGAGGAAGTCCCAAGGCATGGCAAAAGGGGAAGAATCAAGCTAGCATGAGCAAGTCCAAGGGCCATGGCAAGCTGGAGGAGAAGCGAGTCAAGAACAAGCCCAAGGACGGATGCTTCTTTTGCGGAGGGCCGCATTGGGCAAGGGATTTTCCGTGACAAGGCAAGATGGCTGCCTTAGTCAAGGAGAAGGAGGAGTCCGAAGGCGAGACGGTGCGCCTAGGCTCGATCCAAGTCCTAAATGCGCTCCAAGGGAGGAATGTGCCGCAAGTCCCGACGGGTGAGGGACAAGCTTCTAAGAGCGAGGGGTTGCTCTACGTGGAAGCGAAGTTGAATGGGAAGCCTGCCCATGTGTTAATGGATACGGGGGCGACTCACAACTTCATCACGATGGAAGAGGCCGAGCGGTTAGGTCTCAATGTGGTTGGCGGGGGAGGTTGGCTAAAAACCGTCAACGCCGAAGCAAAGCCCCTACAAGGCACAGTTCGACGGGTGGAAATGTGTCTTGGCAAATGGAAGGGGTTTGTGAACTTCTCTGTCGCACGGTTGGATGATTTCAAGGTGGTGTTGGGCCTTGATTTCTTGCGACAGGTAAATGCCTTAGTGTCACCGTATAATAACGCGGTGTGCATTATGGAGAAGGGTTCAGCATGTGCGGTGCCTATGTTTGGGGGAACATCGAGCACCATGACTTCTAAGCGGCTATCGGGTATGCGACTAGTACAAGAAGTCGAAAGGGAGGAAGCCAAGAAGAGTGAGGGCACTTACTTGGCGAGTCTCAAGAAGGAAGACGGCATTGTGCCTATGACCGGGCAGCCACCAAAGGAGTTGGTGGGCGTCCTCAAGGGGAAGAAGGACATTACGCTGTGCAAATGCGAAAAGCGACAACCACCTAGGGGAAAGGTGGATCATAAAGGCAAGCTTGACCGGGGGGCCAAGCCACAAACCGTGGCACCAAGTGAGATGGCGCGAAACGTGGAGAAGGTGGCAGCTGCATCGAAGGCGAAGGGGAATATTATCAAGTTAATCAAGGAGGGCCTACAGCGCGATCCCTTAGCCAAAGAGTTGCTACAGCTTGCGAAGAGTGGGAAAACCCAACGATATCGGGTGAAGGGAGACCTACTCTACACAAGGGATGGACGAGTGTACGTGCCAAAGTGGAAAGACCTAAGGAGGATGGTCATACAGGAATGCCACGACACTCAGTCGACAATGCATCCGGGGCATCGACGGACATATGCCTTGTTGACTACGGCATACTTTTGGCCTCAAATGAAGGAGGTGCAAATGTGTGTCAAGACTTGTCATGTGTGCCGACAAGTCAAGGGGGAGAGTCAAGCCGATGAGGCTAAACTCTTAGATGCATCGCAAGTTTTGCATGACTTGCAAAGGTGCAAGGCCGAGTACGTGCTTGGGGATAGGCTTGAACAAGGACGAGGTGTTCCACCAAAGCAGCACTACTTGGTCAAGTGGAAGGGATTGTCGGAGCACGAAGCGACTTGGGAGTTAGCGGAAGAGCTCAGGCAATTCAAAGACCTCGTGGATCGCTATCACGAGGAGGTTGCGACGAGGGCGTCGCACAATTAGGTGGGGGAGAATGTCACGGACCGATTGGAAGGAAGCTGATTTTTGGAGGTTACGCCATGCGGACGCTCATTAGGCGCTTACGGGACGCTTAGTGACGCTTACTTGGCAATTAGAGGGCAAAGCTTCCGGAAGGTTCAAGACTTCTCTACAATGTTCTTTCTTGTACATGTGTGAATATTCTAGAGCAGTGATGGTAACTCTAGAAGGGTAGAAGAGTATTCTAGAAGTAGTCTAGAATATTAGAGAAGCTTGTAAATAGTCTAGAGAATTCTAGATAGGGAATACTATCCGTAGGATTGCATGTAATCTCCACCGTCCGTTGAGGAGGTGGAGTAGTATATAAGGCCAAGACCTCATTTGGCCAAGGCATCCAAGACATCCTTGTATTCGAGTAATATAGGCTTTCTCCAAGTAGTGTATTGGGAATTCTTTCCCCAACCTCTTGTGTTGCGCTGCATATTTGTTTCCAACTTCGCCCAGCTCTACAGTTAGGCTGACTTAGCGAGCAAGCGGGGGCTTGACCTAGCTAAGTGCCGCACGGTTTCGACTTAGAGAAGTTCGTTCCGTGACATATAGCTACAAGCCAACTCCAACCCCCCAATACGGATAAGGCCTTTTAATGGTGTTGGCAGCTAAATCTTGACAGTCCGTGGACAAATTTTCTTGCAACCTTTAACTAAGAGAATAACCCAAAAGATAAAGAATGATAATTTCAGAAATTAGGGAAATAATGGGGACTCTTATAGAAAGGATAAGATTTTAAAGGTTAAGTGATTGATCTTACCCCTTAAGCCAAGAGATAAGAGATATCAAAAGAAGTAAGAGACTGAAAGCATAAAAGGATGAGAAGAGCTGAAGAGGAAGGGGGAAAAAGGGGGGCAAAAACGTAAGAAGAGAGAAAAGGTGCATCTTGACCAAAAGAAGAGAAAAGAAGGAAGAAACGGAGAAAGGAGAAGAAGGCAACTTTTCTCCTTGAAAAGAAGACAAATTGAAACAAAAAGAAAGGAAGGAAGAAAAAGGAGGAAATTGGAAAAGGAAATGGGATCGTCAAGGTGACAATCACCATTTCTTGTTCCTCTTTATTATTATCTCATGTAAATATTAGTTACATTTATGATGTATCAAGCCCTCTACGGACCCATCAAATAAAAATCCAAAATTTTCACATCAGTGTCAGAGGGTTAAAAAATGATAAAAATTTGTCCCACTTTCAACAAACATATATTGTTACAATAAAAAAGGAGGGACGGAGGGTTAAAAGATGATAAAAAAATTTATCACTCTTTCATCAACTAATGAATACCGTCACGAAAATACGAGGGAATTTGAGATGCTAAATTTTGTGCCTTCTTTCAAATCAAAAACCTTGGGCCCAAAATTTTGGAGTGTACTATTTTTGGCATGCCCAGTTTGACACGCTTTTCCTCCCGTCTTTTAGAAAATAAATGCAGCGAAAAAAAACTTGTCTTGAGATTTGATAAATTTTAGAATACTTTTCATGATGTTTTGCCACGTGCTAATGTGCTATGAAGCACGGGTGCGCCTAGAAGGGTGAAGCACCGGCACCGGGTGCGCATAGGGTGCGGGTGCGGGGTGGGTGCGGCATGAGTGCATGTCCAGAATTTTTCTATATATTTTTTTAATTTCTAAATAGCGGGTGAGGCTCGGGTGCGAGTAGGATACGGATTGGGTGCGGATCCGGATCCGATACTTATGGGGTGAAAATTACAATTCTCAAAAGAATTTTCAGAGTCAAATCACAAATACAGAAGTTGTGGGGTCAAATCCTAAATAACAAAAATCATACTAACCTAACAAATCACCGATCCTTTACGGCTGGGGAGATCTGTGAGAAGGGCAGAGACTAAGAGTGAGAGAAAGAGAGAGAGAGAGAGTGACGGCCGGCGAGGACGGCAACCATCGGCGAAGACGGGAACCACCATCGACGATGGCGACAACCTGAAACCACCCCGCAACCACTGGCAAGCGACAATCCGCAACCATTGGCGTCAATTGGAACCACCGGCGACGAACGGGACCACCGCGACCTCTGTGAAGCCATTCGGCACTGGAACCAGAGCACCTGCAACCTTGCGCACTGGCCGGAGCAGTTCCTGTTCTTGCCTTTTAGTTACAATATTATCTTTTCTCTTTTATGAAGCTGGGTTGGGACACAGTAGCAGATCATTTTTTTGCCACATGGCACTCTATAATGACATGCAAGGTCACTAGTTATACACATGCAAGGCCACATGTGAGTGGGTATATGCATTTTCAGACCCAGTGACTGTAATAGCTCCAAATAGTCAGTCACATGCAAGTATAGAGCAACTATGATAAATAAAATTGCACTATTTATGCACTTTCTTAAAATTAAAATGATTTCTGTTTTGTTTAAAAGTAAATATGAAGTATATATAATTAAATATATATATATATATATATATAATTTGCCGTATCCCCGCCGCACCCGAATCCTAAAATTTTCAAAAAAAGCCGTATCGGCGTATCAGCACCCGTATACGTGCTTCATAGGCCACGTGTAGTGTAATTATTCGGAAAAAAGGACTTAGAACCATTGCCCAAAGCAGTGTACGTGTCTGGCCGTGGGGACAACGGCAGCGCAAATAGCCACCATCGATGGGTTGGCGGAGGAGAACTAGTGTGAGGATGTGTATGTGTGTCTGCATACATATATCTGTGTGAAACAGCGGCACAGGCAGCCACCTGCTGCAATCCCGACAATGGAAGCGCCAATAGGTCAACATGCAAAGGCGGTACTGACTTGGTCATCGCCGCCAATCCACCTTCATTATAGCTCCTCAATCCGGCCACTCCTGCCGTCACAAAACTCCTTCAGCTGACCACCACCTCCTCTGTAGCTCCTTAATCCGGCCTTTACTTGGTACTCAAATTTGCCAAAAGTCAGTTCCCGATTAGGAAACGATGGTCAATGAATTTTATAACCAGTTTAGTAATACTGAGCAACGTATTAGAATTGCTGAATCGATCGAAACCAAACAAAAAGATAGTCGATAGGCCAGTGATTTCATAGCCAGATGGTAAGAACCTACATTTCAATGCCCACAAAAGTTCAGTCAAGATGAAACACTACGCATATGCTTGAACACTTCTCCACATGAGCTTTTGACACCTCAAATGCCGCAAATGGCTTATGTAGTAAAGTTGATGATCCAGAAATGCATATCGGCAGAAGGCATGTCGGATATGGATCCCGTGACAATGTTGAGATGCCCACAGTGTTAAAGCCCAACGATTAAAATGCCAGTGGGGAAAAATAAAACGGCAATACTACTAGAACAAGGTCCCCCTCTTTAAAAGAAAGATTAGTGAGGAAGTTCTCTTTTTCGAATGAAATTGTTGAGACCTCTTTGAGGAGCTACTTAAACAGAAGTTAATAGCTCAGCCCAAAGTCAAAAGACCGATGATCCCAAGTAAGGTCCCTTTCATCAGTTGATTAGTCACCCAATTGACCAATATTTCATCTTCAAAGAAAAAGTCCAGAAGCTAATCACCTGATGATGGGTATAAATTACCGGATGTCAATAAATTTGCCTTAAATACCATTACAGTAGCCTATAGTCCTGAAAATGATCAAGAAAACTCTCTTGAATAAAAGAATGAAGCTATCCAAATTTCTTCTAACGGTGAGGATTAAGAACGGAAACCAGTCTATCTTAAGAACATTCTTCCTACAGACACGTATTTCAAAAGACTGATTAAAGAACAAATTCAAGACTACTGTGTTTCTACGATGCGTTCCTGCGAAAAGGAATATCTATGTAAGGACCCGATTGCGATCCGCTCTCTTCCTTCAGATGAGATACCCTGACAATTTCGACACATAAAGTACTAGATACTTTTTGCAAGTCTGAGCTAACAAAGAAAGTGATCACACATTCTTCCATGAAGGTTTATTGGCCTTCTTCATTTGTGGTTACCCTGAACATGGATATTACAAATGGCAGTCCAGAGAAACCATTTGAGTGCCAATTGCATTTTTGTGCATGAAACATCGGCTAATAAATGGGGGCTTGAAACTATGATGACTATCTTGCGATGTCCTAAAAACACAAAGAGGACTTGCGCATTGAAGGAAAAAGATCAAATAAATAGGTGATACTGCATCAGCACATTGACGTTCCCTCCCCTTCATCCAGGAAGGCTCTGTTACAAGGAAGAAAATTCACGTTGGGACACTATCAAGCATATTCCAGAACACAAGGATTGACTTTGCATATGAATACTGCTCTTTGTATTGCCATTTGTTAATGCTGTGTCTTCTGATGAAAAGAAGAATTCCATAGATGCAAGAGAAGCCTACTAGGCTGGAAAAAGGAAATGCTTGCTACGCTGAAAACCTTGAAAAAGGTGGCCTACGCAAAATTTAGGGCCCAAAAAAAAATGAAAAATTTGCTCACTAGGCTACAAACCTTTAAAATGGCAATCTAGGCAAAAGTTAGCACAAAACAATAGTGCCCACTAGGCTAAAAACCTAGAAAAGGGCGACATAAGCGAGCAATTAAGGTGTTAAAAGCATAGTTATCAATACCGTACCAGTACCGGCCGTACCGGCCGATACGTACCGTTTTTACCTTTTACTGGTACGGTACTCCTTAAATTTTGTACCGGTCAAAATACCGCTCGGTACCGGTTGTACCGGCCGGTACAGGTGATACCGGCCGAAAACTGTGTACCGGCCGAGATATTGTGTTTTGTACCGGTTCCTTTAAAAAATGTAAAAGTAACAAATTTTATTAGAAATTTTGTAAATTGACCATATAAAGACTAAATATAAAGATACTCTAAGTTCTATTGTACTAATTAAAACCTCTGTAACCTCCTGCTCATACAATTCATTACAATTTGCAAAATCATTCCTGATAAGTTTTCAATATTCACTTATCTTTGATTACTTCATACCTGTAAACTTTGATCATATTCTTTCATCTATATGATGTACTACTTTACAAACACCCGCTCACGCACACACACAAAAACAACTTATTCTTGAACCCAAAGACATTATTATTTAACAAACTAGCTTATTTGAAAATTATGGTAAATCAAGCTCTATAAGATAAACATTTTATTTTAGAGGAGCTGTAAGTAAAAATATATATGTATATATTGTTAATTCGTCAGTGAATAAATAATACAAATAGATATTGTTGATGAAAATCTTGATACGGTACCGAGACGGTGCCGGTACCAGTACGTACCATTTCGTGGAGAAAATAGTACGCACTCTGATACGGTATTCATAACTATGGATAAAAGAAAAAGGGAAAGAACGTTGAACGACGCGATGACTTGATCTTTCGGTTCGTAGGCAGCTTAGATGACATATCCAAGTTCAGTCTGCTAACAACAAATATATTCACAAAACAAAACAAAGAAAAGAAAAGGAGAGGAGAACAGAAAAAACGTCTTTAGGACAAAAATATTTTAAAAAATATATATTTTGATCCTTCGGATACATGGGACAAAATCTCCAAGTTCAGTCACAACAGCAAAAAGAAAAAAAGAAGGAAGAAAGAGCAAGATCTCCTCAAGAAAAGAGACAAAAGAACTCGTTCCCAAAAAAAATCTCTTCCAACAAGAGAGAGAGAGAGAGAGCTGTCACAAAATGCTCAAGTTGGACAGCTGCTTGGGGCAAATTTCCCAATTTAGGTCACAACCCAAAAAAAGGCTTTTTTAAAACCCAACAAACACCCATTTCTTCTGCTTCAAGCTATACTTCCAAGTAACATACCCGATTCATTAGTGAAAGGGCCACCAAAAGCATCGTACGTGGTTAAACTGCTAAAACCTCCACTAAAATCCATGATGGTAAAACTTTGGCTAACCCGGGTCTGCTCTACCAGATTGCAAATAGCAGGCATCATATAGACAGAGACATTATTTGATTCCCGATCATGTTGGAAGAGAGCCCTGACGGTCAAGTTCTCTAACAGCGTTGACATTGCAGAGTGAAGACCAAGTTTTGATTTCAAAGAGGTCGTTTGGTGGCGTGACCCCTCAAGTTAATGTCTCGAAGACTTAGAAGCAAGGATGAAACAAAGAAAAAGAGGTAGTTCATAGCTGCCATATGAGGTCTTGCTTCGAGCCTTTGGTAAATTCATAAGGCCCCAATCACTAAGGGGCATTTGTTCGCAGCTAAATTCTAAGAGTCCATGGACAAATTTTTTGCCTTTTTTTTTTGGGACCTATAAATTGGAGATAGCCCAAAAGATGAGAAAATGATAATTTCATAAATTAGGGAGATAATGTGGACTTTACATCTCAGAAAGGACGAGATTTCTAAGATTAAATGATTTATCTTACCCCAAATGCCAATAGATAAGAAATATCATGCAGAAGTAGTAGGAGTCTGAAAGCATAAAAGGATGAGACTGAGCAGAAAACAAAGGGGAAAAAATTGGGGGGCCAAAACAAAAAAAGAGAGAAATCGTGCAAATCGGCAGGAAGAAGAAAAAAGAAGGAAGAAACAGTAAGACAAGTATTCTCCTTGAAGAAGACAAATTCAGACGAAAACAAAGGAAGGAAGGAAAAGGGGGGAAACCAATAAAAGGAATGGGATTGTCAAGGTGGCTCTCACCATTTTTGTTCCTCTTTATAATTACCTCATGTAATTTTAATTACATTTTATGGTGTATCAAGTCCTCTACGGACCTCATCAAAATAAATTGCAAAATACAAGTTTTTTGCATTAGTATTTATTGTTATCTATAATCGGAAGGTTAAAAAATGACAAAAGCTTTATCCCCACTTTTAAACAATAAGTTCCGTCACCAGAAGTGATGCTAAATTTTGTGCCTCTTTTCAAATCAAAAACCTTAGGCCAAAAATTTTAAAGCTTACAAATGATATTGATATCTTCTAATATATTTTGTAATTGTCAAAAAGAAATGGTAGTGACATATATGGTTTACACGTAAATCGTGAGTATAGGCATCATTAGCGTGGCTAGAAAGATTCAAAGGGTCTTGTAGATCAGGTCTGGGCGTAGGAAGAAGAAGAAGAGATGCCAAACAGGTTAGAATGTGTATTTTGTCATATTACACAAGCAGCACTGCTAGTAACTGTTCTAAAGATAACCAATTATGAGATCTCATTTCTAGTGCCTAACATTTGCGTTAAGAGAAGAGATACGATGCACTTCCTCCTTGACGAGATAAGCCAAGCCCCAGATGAAGAGGTAATAGCCCTGGTTTATAAGAGGATAGAAACCTAACCCAGTATGCTCGCTTTTCTTAAGCTCTAGCTTCCGGTGGTTTCTGAACTACTTATTTTCCTTGTATCAAACCAGCCTAACTTTTCTTTAGGAAGCAGCCAAACGTCAGCCTCATTCATCGCTAGCTCCTTAGGGAGGTCATAATTATCAATGACACGATCAAGTGTGAGATGATGCATTTACCTCAACAATGACACGGGGAATTGACAAGGAATAAAGAACGTCAGAAAGTGATGTCTTCCGTCCTTAACACAGTACCTAGTAATGTCAAGCATTCATGCAACCAAATGCTCCAACCCTTGACAGCAAAGGACTGCATCTAAACCATGCTCAGCTCTGAAATATCAATTATCTAGTAGTAATTGAGTAGAATTTATTAATCTTTCTTGAATTATGGTAGCAAAATCAATTTGTGATGGCTGAAAGCACTACATCTAAGCAACAAGTAGAAACCAAAAATTTATGAGGGGAATGACGGATCTGTACATTTTCCGTAAAGAGAGGAGTAGGAAGAGTAGAACCATTTCGAAATCAAATTCCCAAGAAGACAAATGCAAAAATGTTCCAAAAGAATCAAACGCAAGATTGATGTATAAAATAGAAAAAAAGATTTAGAAAAAAAAAAACAAGAGAAGAGAAGAATAAAATAGGAGTAAAAGAAGAAAAGACGCTGTTTCTATGCAAATGACTACACAACATATAATAAAGCCGCATTGAAGCACGTTCAAAACACCCGAGCAGAAGAACAACAACTGAATGCAGTAAAACGCATATTTGGACAATAATAGGCGCTGATCAGGACTGGGGAGATAAAAAATATATAAATAAAAAAGAATGAAGATAGGGAGTAGGATTTTCACCTGATCCGATGTGCGGTGACGGAAGAAAGAAGCGTCCGAGTCAAAATCGAAGGTTTGATTGATCAAAGAGGAGAAGAGAAGGCAGCCCGATCGGTCAAAGCAGAAGAGAAGGCTGCTGGCTGTGCATGTCTGCTGTATGAGTGGTTGGAGAGAAGCGAAACCAACCTGGTAGAAAAGAAATTATTATTAATAGTTAATAGTAAAAGAAAGATGCCTGCCTGTTGCTTTCAATTGCAACTATAGCCCCTCCCCTACTCACAATTCACATCTCTGCTCTGCTCCGATCCGATCTGATCTGATCTGATCTGATCTGATCTGTGGGTCAGATTCTGGGAATCTGGGCCTAGGGTTGGCATTTTGGCTTCTACTAAAGTAAGTGTGTAACGCACTTTTGCATACCTCCTCCTCCGACGCGTGCTGCTACTGTTGCATCCTCCACGTGCACCTTCCTTCTTCCACAGACGCCACTTGGCCCGGCGCGTTGAGCTTACTTTAGCTACATCCCAACTCCCAAGTGCCACTCCCAGAGTCCACCAGCCGGCATGCGCTCTTTTCTCTTCAGACGATCAATCGATCGGTTTCCATTCACAATTCACCAAAAATGTAATTCTCAAAAGTTTGGCGCACAGAGAATAACATTAAGTAATGTCAGCAGTTAAAATTCTTCACAAGTTTGGTCCTCCCCCCCCCCCCCCACCCCAAACGCATACAGTTTAAATGCGAATCTTATAAGCATTATTATTATTATGTCTAAATAAAAACGTAAACCCAAAATTACCAACGTCAACACTCGTATAGATTAGCAAATAATTGTAACTGGTTAAACTACGTACTCTGTGGCACATGTTCATAGTCATTTACTTACTACTCTCATCTTAATTTCTCCGATATAAGATGTACATGATAAAGCAATCAAACACTTAAATTTTAAATTTTCAATGATATTCAACGAAGTGTGTTTAATAACACTTAATGTCTTGTTGCTTAAAAAATTATTTTCTATTGAAAATAGATTAAAATTTTAAGTCATGGTGGACTTATTTAATGTTTATCACTTCATTTTAAGTGAGATGGTTAAAAGTTATAAACATAATTTTACAAATAAAAAAATTGCCACCTTAATGCCGCCTCAATTTTGTTGGCAGCACTGCATCCACTACATACAACTACCATCACAGCCAAATCAGTATCTAAACATGTGTCCTGAAATATCACTACAGTACAGTTTAATTGATAATGTCATATATGTGCCCTGAAATATCACTCAAGTACAGTTTAAATACCCAACATTTAAAACGTACTAAATCAGTATCTAAACATATGTTTTTTGAATCAAATGAGTACAACACTAACAGATGTTAACACTTCAAAATTTAAGATCGTCATTTTGAAATTATAATCCCAAACATCTACATGTGGCCTTCGTCTTCAACCCTTTTGTATTTTTATTTTTTATCTTCTTCTCCAATAAACAACTACCAATTATCAACCATTATCATCTCATCATCACCAACCACCTTCAAACTCTCCAGAACCACCACGACCACCACCATACCACTGCACAGACACAAACACCCACCGTCAGCCACTAGCCATAAACATTAGCTTGCCAGCCATAACCACCTCACTAACCCGCCTTCGTTCGCTATAACCACCACTACCACCATCGCAACCCATCACCAGTTACCCACCACCGTAATATCACATGCCTATTCCATTCTCATTTCAAAGACGACGTGGCAACTACCACTACCATCTAAAACTGAAGCCACCACCATTCAAACCCGCCATCTTCCAAATCACCAAAGCCACCAAATCTGCCGCCACCCTACCACCCTATACCCACAAACACCCATCGTCAGCTACCAGACACAATCATCAACCCGTCATCCATAATCATTACGACCACCTCATTGACCAACCTCTGTTAGACATGACTGCGACTACCACTACCATAACTGCGCCCCGTCACCAATTACCCACTATCATACCATCACCTATCATCCCCCCATTCCCTTTCGTTGCCGCCGTGGCAACTAGCGCCACAATACAAACCCATTGTTACAGCCAGCACCATCAAAACCCACCACCGTCCTAATCACTGAAACTGCCAACCATTACCATTGAAACCCACCAACATCTAAATCACTAAAGCCGCCAACCACCACCGTCCAAACCCATATCCAATATCTAGCATTGAAAAAAAAGACAAAAAAAAAAATTAAACCCAACCCCACTAACGAGTGGAGATGATAGCAGCGACGGTGTTGGGCGACAATGGTGGTGGTGGTCTGATTGGTGCTAATGGCGGGTCATGGTGGTCTATTTCACGACCCTCCCCCACGGACGAGTATGTGTTTGTACAATTGAAGAATGTGTGTGGGAAAGGGGTGGCGCGTGTGTGCGCAGAGAACTTGTTTTTTTTCCTCTTCCCCCCAGTTCTCAAGTCATTGAATTAAGACATCATCTTAATTGGCCTGGATGGTGGTGATAGTATCATGTGTCTTTAAGATTTGATTTTTGATTTTTGACATATTTGCCCTTGATAAAATTTAATGAACGTTCATGTCCGTCATCTTTTGGATCCATTTGGTTCAAAACTAAGTTGTTTAAGTGCTAATTTGGTACTTTATAAATGGTGGGTACGTAACTAGTACTTGAGTGATACTTTAGGGTACATATTTAACATTAAATGAGAGAGAGGAGAGAGAAAAGAAAAATGTCAGAACATTAAATGAGAAAAAGGAGATAGAAAGAGGAAAAAGTCAAAAGATGGACGGCTCAGATCGCGCCTTTTTGGAAAACTGTCAGTCATCCGCAAGACTGTCTCCCTGACAGGTTTTTTTACCTTTTCGCCCTCCTCCCATGTCCTCGAGACAGTATCGCGGACGACATTCAGTTCCTGACATGTGTCAGGAAAAGGCGCCCGCTACACAGTGTAGCGGGCGCCTTTTCCTGACACACCTGTCCCGTCGGTCGCTTCGTCCTTTACATATAACTCTCTCATATTATAGATATTATTAATTAGATCAGGCAATCAGCTTTTATCAGTCCGCTATATTCTCTCTCTCTCTCGAACATCTAACCCAAGCCGCTACCCCATCTACGGCGACCCACATCTCCGGCGACACCACCGTCCTCCCCTCAACGCCGACCTCGATGGCTTCTGGATCGGAGACCACCTACAATTTTATTGGCAACTTGCACCTAGCAGGCAAACACTTTTTCAAAGTCATGATGCCGGGATTTGAGAATGAACTTGTAGGCCATCCCTCTTTCTCTGTATTTTCGTGTGTTAAAAGTTTGATATTTTGTTTTTCTTAACCAAAATTAACCTATTTTTTGTATTGTGTTTGGTAGGACATACCGGAAGCCTTTACCAATCAATTTATAACAATTCATGAGAGTGCGAGATTATATAGCCGCAAGGGGGCACGGCAGGTTGAAATCAAGCTGAAGCCCGGCCGACCCCAAAAAAAGCAATTCGCAAAGGGTTGGAATGTCTTTGTGCGCCAGCATGGCCTCGAACTCAGGGACTTTGTAGTGTTTGAACACCTTGGGTGGTGGGATTTTTAAGTTGTAATCTTTGATCGGAGTGCTTGTGAAAAAATTTCGATGCCCAAATATGAACCCTAATTTATTATTAATAAAAAAAATTATGTTCTTGTTCATTATGTTTCCAAATTTTTTCTCTCTTAATTGTACCATTTTTTTTCCTCGCTTAGTTTTTTTGGTTATGTTTTCTATGTCCGCTATACTATGTAGCGGAAGGCCCCGCAGAATACTAGCTATCTATATCCGCGATACTATATAGCGGACAGTCCCGCAGAAGGTAGAGAGTCTCCAACACTTAGTTACTGTATATTGACTGCCTCTACAAGATAACCGTCATTGCCGAAAAGGAGTGACGGGACAGGACCTAACAGGTGTCAACGCGCGCCAGTCCGCTACACTGTACAGCGGCCATCTGTAGCGGTGTCCCATCAGGACTTTAATGCTGTCCGCTATATTGTATAGCGGACAGCAAATATATATTCAAAAAAACCCTAACTTCGACACTCTTCTCCATTCTTCCTACTCACAAATATTCCCAGCGGCGTTGGCAAGCAGATATGTGCAATTTCTTCATGAGAGCAGCTTACCCTAATAGATCACGTAAGTTCACAAAATCAATCCTTTACATGTTTGCAATCTATAGTTGTGATGAATATTGCGTTTTATGCGTGGTTTTGATTATGCATTGAGCATGTGCTAGCGATGATGAGGATTTATATATGTATGTATTTGTTCATGTGCTAGCGTTTGTAAAATCCGATTCCGTATATGTCTATATATCTATTATGGAGCTGCTCATATATGTTATCATTGTATGTATTATGCATGTGCTAGCGTCGTATTTTTGCGAGCGATTATCAAAATCCAAAACGTAAAATCCAACTGAGAAGGTTTTTCCATAGTTTCAGTTGCAAAAAATGGAATTTAACCCTGGACCAGAAGATCCATCCGTGTTATACAACCAAGCCAACCATATCAGTACGCTCATATGGGATGGTGGAGTAAGATACATTATTTATCAACTTTCTTATTCTTACGAACGTTGTTTTACCGTTCGTTTTGCTTAAATTGTATTTATTAATTCGTAGGAAAGAAAACTTCTCACCACCGTAGAAGTATCTCGCGAGTTCACAAGATGGGAATTGAACAAGTCCCAAAAAAAGATACTGCGTGGAATTGGGTTTGGGATTTTCACGCATGGGCAGATCTTTCAACAGCTTGACCGGGCCTTGATAGGTGCCCTTGTTGAGAGGTGGAGAAGTGAAACGAATACGTTTCACTTCCCGCTCGGAGAGATGACAATTACCCTAGAAGATGTAGGGTTCATCTTAGGGTTGCCGGTGACGGGGCGGCCGGTAATTGCTCCTCCGTCAGACGCAACGAATAAGAGAACGGCGCGGGACTTCTTCACTTCGATACCCCAGGATCAATTTAGCACTGGTGGTATAAAGTTGAAGTGGTTGGTAGATACCTACGGGATTTTGCCGAAAAACTATACGGGCCGTGAGCTTGTGGTGTACACAAAAGCCTTCCTCTTGTGGGTGATGGGGGCAATTTTATTCCCAACGACGTCGAAGAACACGGTCAGCGTGAAATATTTACCGTTGTTGGGTAACCTGCCGGAGGTTGGGGATTATGCCTGGGGTGCAGCGGTTCTTTCGTATCTGTACCGAGCATTGCACAAGGCAACGAGGCCCGACTCCAAAGCCATATGTGCATGTCTCTCGCTATTGCAGGTATATCATATAAATCCTGTCTTTGTTATTGTGTTTTATTTCTGTTGAATCGACGATATAAATATAATTTTTTGATGTTCTCAGGTGTGGTCTTATGAACACCTTGCTCCCGGTGCACCAACGCGTAGGGATGGAACCGATAAAGTCTGGCCTCGGTTGTGTGCTTGGGAGTACAGCCGGAGGGCTAGCCACTACAAGAGGAGAGTCGATCCCCATCACAACATTACGTACTATCGAGGGGAGTTCGACCGTCTATCTCCGAGCCAAATGCGTTGGGCACCGTACATACGTTTGGCGCGACGGGTGGGAGAGTCGTTCGTCTTCACGCTCTCCGGGTTGCAGCGCACACCCCTGATCCATTTCGAGGTCGCAGAGTGGCAGCTGCCAGACCGAGCAATGCGCCATTTTGAGTTGGAGCAGGGTTTGCCAGTCGATGCCCCGGATATGAGGGTTAACAGGAACCCACCGGATGTCGGACTGTTTGGCACCGCCAATGCGTACGAATTGTGCGCGGCCGAAATAGAGCTTTGGAGTTCTTGGCAGGACACACTGGCGGCCATCGTCTCGGAGCCTGACCCCGTTATCAGCATCGATCAGTACGATGAGTGGTACTACCGCATCACGCGGAGGAGAGTAGCCCCAGTAAACTTTGAACGTGGGGAGAGGTATGCGCCTAGGGGTCAGATCGATGAGCGTATGGCATACAATCTCGTAAGTTGCCCAACAAGTCTGACTTGTCTCGAATTTGATGAATATAAATGTTTGATTGAAGTTACTTATTTTTTATCTCTTTGGATGTAGGTTAATGCCTCGCTTGCATTCTTCCAGAAGTTGAGTGAGCGAAAGGATCTGGTGAGCGCAATGGGCGAGGATCTTTGCCAACAGGCTGCTACATTGGCTTTAGGCTGCGGGAATTTTTTTGCCAAGCATCAGGATAGTCTTCGGGAGTCAGCCCTGGAATGGGTTATACGGGCGTCAGCCAGGGATACGGTGATCCCTCCGGACAGGCTTCAGGGGTGAGTCAGGGAGTTGGTGGTCCCTCTGTAGCGGGGATGGGACAGGCTCAAGCATCGTGGGGCGATTACAGCAGCCCCTCCTTCAATTTGTTCTCAGAACCCCAACCCCTCTCTCAAGTCATTCAAGACTGGCCTTTTCAGAAACTACAGTTTCTCCGAGGCACTGCCCATTGTCCCGTGGGCGGGACCAGTTGGCGCCCCCGGAGGGCAATATCAGCCGGCTGAAAAAATGGCCAGAGAGCAATATCAGTCGGCCGAACCAGGAATTGGAGGCCAATATCCCTTGCTCTCACCCCCCAGCGGAGGGCAAGATTTGCCGGTTGACCCCCCTGAAGGAGGGCAATATCCCCCTGTCGACCCCCGAGGGCAATATCCGAAAGGGCATCCAGCCAGGCCCCTAAAGCCGCATAAATGCGAGCTAATCTGAGCCCGTTATTTTAGCAAGGCCCCCCAAGACGGAGCATCGTATGACGTGGATCACCCAGAGGGCTTGGATTACAATGCCTCGTGAACAGAGATCGCCTCGCTGGCGCCGGGAGTTTGGTTAGATAGCGGTGTCATCTCGCACTACGTGTAAATTCTGAGGCAAAGGTGTCGGGAGTATCCAAACATCGGTCCGCGGGTGTTTATCTTGGATGTTTTTTTTCATCAGATCCTAGTAGAAGAGTGGCACGACTGGGGCAATACAAGGAAGGGGAAGGGGAGAACCCGGGGCCAGTGGAAACCGTCCACTAACCTACAAGCATATCTTGCTAGGGATAGTCCAGTGAGCGCAAGTGTTGCCGACGTGTTTTTAATCCCCTTTTTAGGGAATGCCCACTGGTACTTGGTTTGCTATGAACCATTAGAGAGCACGGTATCAGTCGTCGACAGTCTCTACGATGATACCGACGTGATGCCTGTGATTGACATGTACCGAGGCATAGGCCAGTTGGATGCCATGGTAAGATCCTGTTTCCTTCTTATTGTAACTTGCATATTATAAAACTGACTAATCTTATTATGTTTTTCTATGTTTAATGTTTAATGCTTATTATGTTTCTCGCAGAATCTATTTGCTGCCTTGGTCAATGGTAGGCGTCGGGAGAAGGTATCGCGCAGGCCGGACCTCATTTTTCGATTGAAGAGGAGTAGGCCCAAGCAACATAATTCTTGGACTGCGGTGTCTTCCTCTGCATGTACATGGATTACATTTGTCGGTCTGAGAGCCTCAAGAAGACTGTCTGGAGCCGAGAATGCATACAAGACTTTAGGTATAGGATTGCTTGGCAAATTATGAATGGCCGGCCTAGAGCTATTAGGTTTATTGTAAATCCGTGTAAGGAACATCATTCCCGCGGGAGATGAGGGCCCCAAATGACATTGTAACGTTATATTCAACACTTTTTTAAAAAACATATATTGAATGCGATTGATTTTATTGACCGATATGGTTGTGTTGAATTCAGTTTAGTTTTTTATTTATGGTCAGAGATAGCATTTTGACTTATCTGTGATTTAACGGTGGGAAACCAAGTGTTGGATATCTGTCTATCTGCAGGGCCAGTGTTCAAAAAATAACCAAGTGTTTGATAATTAGTCTTTCTGCACGGCCGTCCGCTACATAGTATAGCGGACGTAGAGAAGAAAACCAAAAAAAAAACTAAGTGTTGGATAGTTAGGTATTCTGCGGGGCCGTCCGCTACATAGTATAGCGGACATAGAAAAGAGAACAAAAAAAAACTAAGTGTTGGATAGTTAGGTATTCTGCGGGGCCGTTCGCTACATAGTATAGCGGACATAGAAGAAAAAAAACTAAGTATTGGATAGTTAGCTATTCTGCGGGGCTGTCCGCTATATAGTATAGCGGACATAGAAAAGAGAACCAAAAAACATAAAAAAAAAACTAAGTGTTGAATAGGTTTTTGTGAGGGGCCGTCCGCTACATAGTATAGCGGACGTAGAGAAGAGAAAAAAAAAACTAAGTGTTGGATAGTTAGTATTTTGCGGGGCTGTCCGCTACATAGTACAGCGGACGTAGAAAAGAGAACAAAAAAAGCTAAGTGTTCTGCGGGGCCGTCCGCTACATAGTATAGCGGACGTAGAAAAGAGAACAAAAAAAAACTTAGTATAGCGGACACAGAAAAGAGAACCAAAAAATAAAAACTAAGTGTTGGACCAGAAAATGGTTGGCACGGACCAGACATTTAGTTCCGACCTTCCCGAACCCCGACCTAAGCGGAGGCCTTATGTCCGCAATATTGTAGAGCTAGACTTTGGTGTCCGCTATATAGTAGAGCTATACAATGTAGCGTAATTTAGTTTTAATAAATTGGAATAAATTGGCGCCCGAAGACTTGTTTTAGCGACATAGTAGGTTAATGATGTTTTAATAAATTGGCGCTGGAAGACTTGTTTTAGCGACGGAATCAATAATCTCAATATTGATAAATAATAAATAATGTACGATTCACAATCATCGATCTCAACTAAGCGAGGAAAAAAAACGGCACAATTAAGCGAGAAAAAATTTGGAAACATAATAAACAAGAACATAAATTTTTTTATTAATAATAAATTAGGGTTCACATTTGGGCATCGAAATTTTTTCACAAGCGCTCTGATCAAAGATTACAACTTGAAAATCCCACCATCCAAGGTGTTCAAACACTACAAAGTCCCCGAGTTCCAGGCCATGCTGGCGCACGAAGACGTTTCAACCCTCTGCGAATTGCTTTTTTTGGGGTCGGGCGGGCTTCAGCTTGATTTCAACCTGCCATGCCCCCTTGCGGCTATATAATCTTGCACTCTTATGAATTGTTGTAAATTGATTGGTAAAGGCTTCCGGTATGTCCTACCAAACACAATACAAAAAATAGGTTAGTTTTGGTTAAGAAAAACAAAATATCAAACTTTTAACACACGAAAATACAGAGAAAGAGGGATGGCCTACAAGTTCATTCTTAAATCCCGGCATCATGACTTTGAAAAAGTGTTTGCATGCCAGGTGCAAGTTGCCAATAAAATCGTAGGTGGTCTCCGATCCAGAAGCCATCGAGGTCGACGTTGAGGGGAGGACGGTGGTGTCGCCGGAGATGTGGGTCGCCTTATATGCGGTAGCGGCTTGGGTTAGATGTTCGAGAGAGAGAGAGAGAATATAGCGGACTGATAAAAGCTAATTGCCCAATCTGATTAATAGTATCTATAATAGGAGAGAGTTATACGTAAAGGATGAAGCGACCGACGAGACAGGTCCTGACATGTGTCAGCCTAGAGGTCGTCCGCTACACTGTGTAGCGGGCGCCTTTTTCCTGACACATGTCAGGAACTGAATGTCGTCCGCGATACTGTCTCGCGGACCTGGGAGGAGGGAAAAAAGGTAAAAAAAACCTGTCCGCGAGACAATCTTGCGGACGACTGACAGTTTTCAAAAAAGGCGCGATCTGGGCCGTCCATCTTTCAGGATGGACGGCCAGATCGCGCTAGCAAAATACCCCATTTTGCTAGCGCTATCAACTGATCAGCTATATATATATATATATATATATATATATATATATATATATATATATATATATATATATATATATATATATATATATCCATTGCTAGCGCTAGCAATTTTAACCAAGTTGCTAGCGCGATCTGGCCGTCTACGCCCGAAAATGGACGGCCAAATCGCGCGCCACGACCGCCATTTAATTCACCATCCGTTACAAAGTTTAGCGGACGGTATCTACCGGCGGAGAAGTCCTTTTTTCTCCAATTATGATCTGGCCGTCCACGTCACGCATTGGACGGCCCAAATGTTTTTTTTTTACAATATTTTTCTTGACCGCCACTCTTTTAGCAACTTTTACAAAAAAAAAGCCCTTATGTCTTCCCCCTTCCCCGTCTTCCCTCTTCCCCTTGCCTCGTCTCTCTTTTCCCTTTTCTCCATCACCGCAACACTAGTATTCAGGTGCACCACCGAGCCCATCACCACTCTGTGCCACACCATCGAACCTACCAAACCACACGTCCATCTTCCCTCTTCCCCCCTGCCCCATCTCTCTTTTCCCCTTTTCTCCATCACCGCATCACCATTACCCAAGTGCACCACCGATCCCACCACCATTTTGTGCCACCACCGAGCCCACCAAACCCACTGCCGACACCAACATCCCTCTAAAAAACACACACTACCAACTTGTTCGCACTTCAGTAGCGATAACCACCTCGCTGAGGTGAAACCTCTCCAACGCGTCGCCGCCGTAGCGTCAACCACGGCCCCAAATCACATATAAACACTGTGAATACCTCTAAACACCTTTAAAAAATCATCGGCAACCACAAAATCACCATTAAAATCGACTACTGCTAAAATATGTCATCTTCGTCGTTCACCGCCTTACAGCACAACGGCAGTAACCATCCAGATCTACACCGCTGCACCATTACGAAACCACCCTACCGTCATATCTACCACTGTACACAACAACCCAAGGTCAGCCACTACCACCATGAGCCAACGTCGCCAACACCATCATCCACCAAAGCCAAAACACACCACAACGTATTTATACGACTGAATTTACAGATTGATATCATTTAACATTGAAATCACAAATTAAAATTTCTCAATAAGAACTAAAACCTTCAAATTGCTCATCATCATTGAACAAATGATCGTTGTGAGAACGTGGGTATGTGTTTGGCTTTAATTGTTGGTCGTGGGTATGGGATGTTTGGCAATGGCGCCGTGGTCGGGTGCTCTGGGGGATGGTTGTTGGCCGTTGGTTCAGTGGTGGTCGAGGGTGAGGTCTATGGTGGTGGCTCAGGGTCAGTGGCCTTAAATGGCACGGTGGTTGGTGGCTGCCACGGTGAAGGTAGGCTGGACACAGAGAAGACAGTGAAGTGAACAGAAAAAGAGAAGGACAGTGAAGAGACAGCACAATTGGAAAGTAGGCTGACCACTTCTCTTTGAGGTGGTTAAGCGTGAGATGCTTGGAAAAAAAAAAGGCTAATTACATTTATGTCTCTGAAGTTAGACGTAACTATAGTCAAGAACATTAAATTTTAAAATGTAACATACCGTGATAAAAAATTTAAAAATGTATCTGCCGTGTCCATCCATTCCAGATCCGTTTAAAAATTGCACTTTTTGATTGATGTCATTCATGTGTATTTTTTAAATGTCAATACTACCCTTATATTGTATATACATAATATAAAAAATCTAAAATCTTATTTTTTTAATTAGGGTAAACATCTAATTTTTAAAACTACTGAGTTTCTCTCCCCCAATTTCTTTAGAAACCCTAAATCTGAAATCGCCGCCGACAGTCCCCCCGCCCCCCGCAGCCTCCCTTGCCCCCCCGGGAAGCTTCTCCCTACATCACCCCACTACGCCTACAAGCCCGTCCCACACCCACGCCGCCGGCAATCCCTTCACAAATCCACACCGCGGGCAGCTCTCTCTTTCTCTAAAACCCTATTTCACCTCCCTTACCCCACCTCAATGGCAGCCCCTCTGTCACCCAAACCTCGTCGGCAGCCTTTCCCCTTATCTTACCCCAGTGGCAACCCCTCCGTCATCCCAATGTACTACCACCGTCCCCACTCTCTCCCTTTCCAAGCTACCGCGATCCTCATCTGCTCGATGCCACCATCGATCCACGGCCGCCCCCAGCCAACGCGACCCCCGTCTATCCAAAATCCCAACAGCGGTCGTGTCGGAGGCAGTGCGATGGAGCAGATCCAACGACGATTGGGTAGCGAAGGGCGAGGCTGAGGTGCTTCAGTTCCATAAGGTAATGGTGTCGGCGGGGCAGTCGCCGGTGCTAACTTGTTCAAATATGGAAGGCATCTGCAGTGGTGGGTTCTCCAAAAGGAAAAGGAAAAGATAGAACATAAGAAAAAAGGGCAATAATGGAATAATGACATTTAAAAAAAATAACCTTCAAACTCAAGGGCAATAAAGTCTTTTCATTAAAACTGTTATGGTTTTTTAAATTCTATTTGGTCAACGAACATAAGTGTAATTTGTACAAACTATTATCCTTACCTGTAATTATGTCATAACCTCAGGGATATAGGTGTAATTAGCCCAAAAAAATCACAGTCGTCCACGCAATGACGTGGACGACAGGATAACAGTTGGAGAAATAAGAGTTTTTTCACCGGTAGATATAGATCGACCCCCATACATATATGCATATATATATATGGAGCTGATTCGTTGCTTGCGCATGTAACTTGGGCTAAGTTGCCAACGTCATTTGACCGCCCCCCAAGATTTATGAACCGTCCATATATGTTTTTCGCACTTTTTTTAAGCTTGTCCGCTTTATAATGTAGCGGATAGTACTTTGACAAAAAATATCCCTCACCCACACGATTGATTGTGAAGCAAAAGAGTTTGTCTGCTACATAATGTAGCGGACGAAATATACTAAGCAAACAAACCATTCACATTTCACTTTTCTCTCTCTTAGCTACTTTGTCTCCCCAACAATCCAACTCCATCGTCACCAGCACCTTTAGGCAAAAGGCTCAACGAATAGCTTCGGCGCTCAATCGCGTCATCCTCAGCAACTCCGCCTCCTCGGTCATGGTCTCCTCAGCAACTCCGGCTGCTGCGGTCTTGGCCTCTTCCGTAACTCCGGCGCCGCGGTCTTGGCCTCTTTCGTAACTCTGGCGCCACGGTCGTGGCCTTCTTGGGCAATTCCGTTGCCGCGGTCGCGACATCTTACATTGGTTTCTTCTGATTCAATTAATATTTGTCTAGATTTCTTTTAATTCAATTAGACTTAGATCTATTTCTAATTTGAGTTTGAGTTTAATTTCGACGAGAACCATCGAAATCGCAGATGACGCCGGCAGTTATGGCGGTGGGTTTGGGTTTTATTTTTATATTTTATTTTTAAATACAACCAATTGCTTCTTCTTCTCGGTAGCGGTGGGTGATAGGGATGCTGCCTTGACTGTAGGATTATGGGTTAGTTGGTTGTGGCTAGAGTGTCGTGGTGGTTCTTCAATCGTGGTGGCAGTTGTGAGTTTGTGTGACACACGCCTAATCTTTCAGCTATGATCTTACATTGTTTTCCCTCATTTCCATGTTGCAAAGATAAAAGGAAAAATACATTGCTTCCGTTGAATGAAAATACAAACAACAAAATCATGAAATTTTTGTTTGTCGTGGTTTGTGGAAATAGCGTCCATCATAGAACCCAGAACACTCAAACGAAGAAAGACAAAACAAAATTTGTCCGCTACATTATGTAACAGACGGTCAAGTTAAATTTTCACAATTGAGGGGCAATCTAGTAGACGACGTGAAAGTTTAAAAAAATGTTAGATTTGGCCCGTCCATAAAGATAGATGGACCGCCAGATATCGCTGACAACTTATTTAAGTTGCCAGGCGAGCGGATGAGATCCATTGCTCGCGCTGGCAACTTAAATAAGTTGCTAGCGCGATCTGGCTGTCCATCCATGGCTGATGACGAATCAGATCCAACTTTTTCTTAAAAAAACGGTCGTTCACTACATTATCTAAGGACGGTGATTTTGATTAAAATGCCTCCACAATATTTAACGAGTTGAAGGAATTCGCAGGCAAGGGACAGTATTGTAAATTCACCGTCCACCACATATGTTTACTTATAAAAAAAAAAGGCAAATCTGGGTCATCCACAGGTACACGTGGTGACTAGGGATCGGTCCCCTACACATACACACACATACAAAAACCTTAATTTTGAAAGTCTTCTCCCTTCTTTCTTCTTCTCAATCTTTTCAGCGGTGTTGGCAAGCAGATCTGCACAATTTCTTCCCAATAAGTCATTTAGTCGTCTAATTATTCACGTAAGTTCACAAATCAATCATTTATTTGTTTATAATCTAGAGTTTGTGATGAATATTGCGTATTATGCATGGTTTTGATTATGTATTGAGCACGTGCTAGCGTTGGTGTGTGTGTGTGTATATATATATATATATATATATATGTGTGTATTGAGCATGTGCTAGCATTGATGTGTGTGTGTGTGTATATATATATATTGAGCATGCGCTAGCGTTGGTAATTTCTAGATTCTGTGTATGTGTGTGTAGCATGTGCTAACGTTGGTAATTTAAGAGTGTTTGATAAAAGTTTCCAAAATTGACGTTTTTTTATAATTTTTGTTTTTCAGTAGAGAAAAATGGCCTTTAACCCTGGACCATACGATCCCTATGTATTATACGACCAAGAAAATCATATTAGTACATATGTATGGAATGGACAAGTAAGATACTTATTTTTTTATTTATTTTCTTATTCCCACGAACATTGTATGCCGTTTGATTAGCTTAAATTATATTTTATTAGTAGGAAATAGCACCCCTCATCATAGTAAAAGTATCCGATAAAATTCAAAAACTTAAAATTGCACAAATTCCAGAAAAAATTGCTGCGTGAAATTGGGTTTGGGATTTTTATGCAATGGAATATCTTTCAACAAATTGACCGGAATTTAATAGGTGCCTTCGTTGAAAGATGGAGAAGTGAATACGTTTCACTTCCCTCTTGGAGCGATGACAATAATCTTAGAAGATATAGGGTTCATCTTAGGGTTACCAATAATGGGGCGGCTGGTAATCGCTCACCCGTCGAAAGTATCAAATAAGAAAGTTGCTAGGGACTTCTTTACCTCGATACCCGAGAGTGAATTTAGCACTGATGGGATAAATTTGAGGTGGTTGTTAGATATCAACAAGGTTCTGCCGAAATACTACACGGAGGAGATGCTTGTGCTGCACACAAATGCCTTCCTGTTGTGGGTGATGGGGGCAATTATATTCCTAACGATGTCGAAGAGTACAGTTCAAACCAAATATTTAGTGTTGATGGGTAACCTGCAAGAGTTTGGGGAGTATACCTGGGGTGCAGCAACTCTTGCATACTTGTATCGAGCATTGCACAAGACAACGAGACCCGACTCCAAAGCTATATGTGCATGTCTCTTATTGTTACAGGTATATCATATAATTCTTTATAATTACATTTTTTATATTTTTTATAAGTCGGTGCACAATAAATTTTGACGATTCGATCCTAATTTGTTTTTGTTCTCAAGTGTGATCTTATGAACACATTATTACCGGCGCACCCAACCGTATGAAGGGAACCAATAATGTGTGGCTTCAGTTGTGCACTTGGGAGTACAACCGGAGGGAAAGCCACTACCCGATGAGAGATGATCCCTATCAAAACATCATATTCTATCGAGGGAAGTTTGACTTGCTATCTCCGGGCCAAATACGTTGGGCACCGTACAAACATTTTGAGCTTTAGGTGGTAGAGTCGTTCATCTTCACGCTCTATGGGTTGCAACCAAACCACTTATCCACTTTGGAGATAGCGAAGTGGTAATTACCAGATCGCCCAATGCATCATTTTGACTGCCTACAGGGGTTGCCAGCTGATGCCCCAGATATGAGGGTTAACAGGAATCTATCAGGTGTCCCAATGTTTGGCAAGGTGAATGCGCACAAATTATGCATAAACGAAATTCAAATGTGGGAGACTTGGCAAGACACGCTGGCAGCCATCATGTCGGAGCTTGACCCCGTGATCAGCATTGAGCATTACAATGACTGGTACTACCAGATCACTGGAAGAGAATAGACCTGATAAGGTTTGAAATATGGCAGAAGTACCACCCTAGAGGACATATCGACGAGCGATGGGCATATGACCTCGTAAGTTGCCCAAGCAATGCTTCTAATTGAATTCAATGTTTCTTGTTTTACATTCAATCTCGTTTGTGTTTGAAGTTACTTACTATCTCTTTGAATGTAAGTTAATGCTTCGCTCGCCTTATTCAAGAAGCTAGTGAGCGGAAGGAAGTGGTGGATGCCATGGGAGCAAAACTTCGTACCTAGGCTGATGCATTGGCGTTTGGTTGCGGGGCTTTTTTGCATCGTTATACAGGATAGCTTTCGGGCATCAGCCCGGGAATGAATTATTCGGGGTGGCAGCCTTCCCATATGATCGAAGGATATGGCGATCCCTTTGGACAGACTTTGGGGGGTGAGTGAGGGAGTTGGTGGTCCCTCCGTAGCTGGGATAAGAGGTGCTTGGGCACCTTCAGGATGGGAATGCCTCATTGGGCAGAGTTCAGTGGTCCCTCGTTCTCTTTGCTTGGGGCAGACGTGACAAAACTCTTTAAATTTGTAACTGTACCTACATAACTATCGAACGTAACATTCATAGATTCACTATTGCCCGTCGTTTTCATGCCCGCAGAAAAATATCTTATCAGTAAAAACGCCAATCCATTGCTCTTAGTTCGTACAAGTGTTGGAGCCACTCGTGGTCTTGCAATGAGTAATCCTGAACAAGCTTTTTCCACCACTCTTCAAATTCCTCAATCGTTAACGACTTGTTAACGCACCTGTCAAAATTTTGTTTAAAGTATAGATACTTTGCATACATATGATGCAGATGTTCAAGGTATTTGTTGCGATGCAGATGTTCAAGGTATTTGTTGCTTATGTGCCAAGTGCACAAGTTGTGTCGAGTATCTGGGAAGACGGTAACAATAGCCTTCCTCATTGCCAAATCTTGATCGGTGGTGATAACTTTAGGTGCTTTGAAGTTCATTGCTTCCAGCCACGTCCTAAACAACCAAACAAAAGAACTCTCACTCTCGTCCTTTAACAAAGTGAACCCGAACAGGATGGAATGATAATGATGATTGACGCCTGTGAAAAGAGCGAACGACATCGAGTACTTTTTGGTACGGTATGTCGTGTCAAAAGTCACAAAATCCCCAAACTACTTATAAGCAAGTCTCGAACGATCATCGACCCAAAAAATTGTGGTAACTCGGTACTCGTCGTCAAGTTTATAATTGTAGGTAAACTGCAGGTCCTCTATCTGCATCCACTTCAATAGGCTCATTGTGGATTGAGCATCATTGAGGTCATTCGCTGCTCGTCTTTGGGTTCGAATCGCGTTACGAATGTCTGTCATGTTAAAGTTTAGATTCTGAATTCCCCCAGCTGTTCAACAAGAATATTGACAATGTCAGTAGGTCCTATCCGTGCATTACTCATTGTGTGAACCGGGCTCCTAGCGACATTACCCATCTTCTTGTGTTAATGCATCTAACTCACCTTCGAAGGGTTTACTAACGGGTAATTGTGTGCCAATTCCAAGCTAGTAATAAGCCAATGATCTTGCTTGAGTTTATGGCTTACAAACATCTTGACTTGCAATTCGTGTGCGCAAAGTAGTCCCGTCTTCTCCGCACATATCTTATTTCATCCTCACTATCATCATTACTGACGTGTGTCTCGTCTTGTAATGGGTGTTTGCTCCTATGACACTCGTATAAGAGAGAGCGTATATTTTTTTGTTATGTTGCTTGTTCTAGTTATTTTGATTCTAATGCCAAAATCAACCCTCTACGAATGAGCTCGAAAACATTCTTCGGCTTCCTCCAATATTTGAAATGTTCGTCCTAGATATGGATCACTATCATCTACTGTGGTGTTTGTTGGAACTTGACACGAAATCAGACATTGTGAAACAAAACCTACGTAGAAATAGATTACGCTTAACTATCAAATGGTGTTTCTTGAACATAATAAATTAAAATTAAGTTGATAAATAGAGCAATTTAGCATGACAACTATAATAAATATAATCTTAAAAGTATCTTCAATTTAATAATTATTAATTTTTTAACATAACAAATCAAAATTACCTTGATGAATAGACCAATTTAACATGACAAATATAACAAACATAATCTCAAAAGTATCTCTAATTTAATAATTATTAATTTATTGAACATAACAAATTAAAATTATTCTGATGAACAGACAAATTTAGCATGCCAAAATATAACAAACATAATCTCAAAATTGAATTTAACCATAGTAAATTTATTGAACATAACAAATTAATTTCTTGAACATCGCAAATTAAAATTACTTTGATGAATAAACTTATAAATACAACAATCCAATTTTATTTTTTTTATAAACATCCAAAAAAAATTCATCATTCTACCCATAAAGAAAACATTACCATTTACAAACTTACCTTACTTGAGTGAAACTTGAAGCAGGTATAATTTGAAGCTTGGAACTTAAAGGGAGTTAAAAATGGAGGCAAGTAGAGCTCAAGGAGATGAAAATGAAAAAAAAACTGAGCATTAGGACACTTTTGGTTATATCTGCCACGTAGTCCGCCATATTGTCTAGTGGACAAAGTAGATGACAAGATGTGACACGTGTCAACCAAAAGCCGTCTGCGACACTGTGTGGCGGACAACTTTTTAACTAATAAGTGTCAGGATAAAAAAGTCGTTCGTTACACAGTGTAATTAACGACTTTTGGTAAAATAAACCGTTTGCTACATAGTGTAGCGGACGGTTTATTTTACCAAAATGCATACCTCTTCGGTATACATGGTTAGGCCAAAACAATTTTGATTTTGTAGTAACCCCATTTTCTTCCAAGCGGGTTGGTAAAAGGTAGTCGAATGGCGAGAGTTTTCGAGGAAGCTCATTTTGGAACATGAAAAATAGGGGTGTAACCTGGCAAATCTCTACATGCTTGGATAAAGTCTCGTGCAGGTTTCATTGAAGGTTGCGGGCTGGATGAGCTAGGTATTGTAATTGCGTAGGGTTAAGGATTTCAAGCAACGTCAGTGGTCTATACGGAAGCTTTTGCATGCAAACTTAGGCTCGAATGTGCTATGAACACAAATGATACCTGTTATTTTAGCTATAATATTTTTGGTTATTATGTTTTATTTTCATATTACGTCTGTTAATAGTTATCTTTCGAGATAATATTGTTATGTTGAGATATTGATATATAGATTTGAATTATCTTCTTCACCTATATATAGATGCTCTAGTCAACTAACATTATAGTGAATGAAATCTAATTTTATATATATATATATATACATGAAAGCCAAAATTGAGAGAATGTAGCATTCTACTTGGCCTGCCCTTCTTTATGCAATTTGGCACTTAACCAATCATATAAATTTTACTTTTCTCTCTCTTCCACGTCAGTACGTCCCACATAAAAATCTCTCTATATATATATATTTAAATTTATTTCTCATTCTAATCTATATCTTATTCAAATCTTAAAACTTTTCAATATTTTATACAACTCTAACATGTTTTGACAACCTAACAAAATTAATCTCTCTTATTTCACTTTATTGCAAGTCATATAAGATATTTTTATGTATATGTCTGTATATACGTATAATTATCTCACAGATTATATTTTTTCTTATGTCGCATAACTTTTATACTGTCTAAGTGAGTTTTATTCATAAAAATTTCATCACATGAGTTCCTAATATTATTACAAAAAATGGTAAAAAAAACTCATAAAAGGTAAAAATATCATTATTTGTTATTAGTATTCAACATATAAGTATGAGTATTTAATTAGCCGCTGTTGGTCCTTTGTGCAACGCACGGTGTTAATACTAGTCCTATTTTATATTTTAATAATATCGATTGTAAAAGTTTGTATGGTCATGAGAACAAAACCGCTCCTTATGTATCCGTTTATTTTCAATACAATTCTTTTATTATAAAAAATAATGAAAGAGCATAGCTATCGTAAACTCCAACCAACCACCTCAGGATTCAAGGCTGTGATGAATGATAAAGTGTATATGGCATCCAACCTACATTCGGTCCAATTCCTCCCATGGTTTACGCTCTGCTAATGAAGCGGCTAGTTTGGTGGCAATCTCAAGATTGCCTGCAAATTGGACGTATTGTCTTCCTGATCTTATCGAGATTTGTGTCTGTGGGATGATTATGATTCTCCTCGTTTTTGTTCTCCTTTTTGTGCATTGATGTCCAGAATAATATATAGAGCTATTAGTACCCGTGGAAGGTGTTTTGATGTTCTTCCATTTTAGTATTTGATTGCAATATCAGTTGAATCATAAAGTTGGTAAACTATCCTTTTTTCATGTGTATATATATATATATATATATATATATATATATATATATATCTATATCTATCTATCTATGCTATATAAAAGGGAAAACATGATTTGGTTTGGTATTACATAACTATCTATCTAGAATGGTAACAAGTGGCATTCCAAGATTTTTTTTGGAAAAATGCAAATCTTAAATGCTAAATAACTACCTATAAAAATATGTTTGGATTTCATAATTTAAACTTCACAAAAAAAATATAGTTAAAATAAATTATAAAGTCCAAACTTGATATTAAAAGAATATCATATTGCTAACTTTATTTTTGCAAATGTTTGATTTACACAATTTCAAATTTATTAAAAAATTATAGTTAAAATTAAATCTAAGTTTCATATGAAGATAATATTTTGCTAACTAATTTTGTCACGCGCATGACTAACTTATTTTTCTGCAATCTAAGATTCATTTTACCGAATATGACAATAAATTATTTTATTTTTTACATAAAATTGATATTATTATCTTTATTTTTGCACACGCATCGCGTGTGCCACGCTGACTCGAACTATATAAGGGGAAAACATATTTTTGTGTAACACTCCTTTGGTGTTACCAACTACCTATCTAGAATGGTGACAAGTGACATTCCAAGAAATTTTTTAAAAAAGGACACAAAATATAAATCTTAAATGCTAAATAATTACCTACAAAGACATGTTTGATTTTTAGAATTTAATCTTTATTAAAAAATATAGTTAAAATAAATTATAAAGCTCAACTTTATATTACAAAAATATTATATTGCTAACTTTATCGTTGCAATTTTTGGTTTTAATAATTTCAAATTCATTAAAAATGTGTAGTTAAAGTTAAATCTAAGTTTCATAAGATGATAATATTATGCTAACTTATTTTACCACACGCAGGAGTAACTTATTTTTCTATAATTTAAAATTCATTTACCAAACGTGACAATAAACACTTATAGGTGATACTTGATTTTTTTAATAAAATTGACATTATCAACTTTATTTTTGCACAAGCAACATTGCGTGTGCCACGCTGACTCGTTATATAAAAAGGAAAAACATGATTTAGTGTAACACCCTTTTAGTGTTACGTAACTACATATCTATAATGATGACAAGTGACATTTTATAAATTTTTCTTGAAAAATTCACAAAACAAAAGTTTAAATAATGAATAACTACTTTTAGTTGTTATAATGTACAATTCATTCTACTGAATGTGATAACAAATATTTATACATGATGAAGATTTTATATAATTAATTTTATTTTTACATATGCATCGTGTGTACCACGACGACTCGTAGTACATTATGAGCTCAGCTTTAAAACATAATTTCTTTGTGGGGAATACTATTTACGAATATGTCGGTACGCTCATTAATTTTTCAAGTATATCCTTTTGGATCTCCGACCGTACGTGACTGTTGAACGCTTATAGTAGATTCACTAACATAGTTTAAATGAGTTAACTGGAAATATAATTTGATTTAATTACGTCATTTTAGAGGCGGAACAAAGGTACATTTATTTTTAACCGTTCATATCGTACTTAGCACCTTGAATTATAAACTTGGTGGATCTATTCGATTAATTAAACAGGACCATTAATATACAAAGACGACAACATCGTGTCAGTACATTTAATTTTTCAGTTGTAGCAGTAGTAGTTGGTGCATCAAAATATATGCATGTTTTGATTTTCAAATAATAGATGGAATAAGAGTTAGCAGGCTGTAATTTGAGAGGAATTGTTGACATCATCTAACGTCCTAAAAACTTTGTAGCTAATATATTTTGAACGACAAACCAATTAAGTACAGTATAGTATGAGAAAATATACGTTTTCAAAACATGATGATATGCAATGCCTATGTGTTGCATGTAGTTAACGTATTCTTCATACAGCACCGCCATTTTCAGCCACTGCATCCACCCCATCTTTGCACGCGATGGCAGGGGGAAAACGGACCGGACTTGACTTCATACTAACTTTTGTCGATCTTATGCCGAGTCAGGGAAGGAAGGAAGAAAGAAAGGCACGTGGGTGTCCAAATCGAAAGTTTAAAGGTTATAGGCGATGGAGCACCAAAGTTGAAGGCCAAATGTGCAATAAACCCTCCTTTTCTTGTTATCTTTTTACAGTCGAACGCGACGCATCTCCCAAAACCGCCGATTACCGCCAGCAGCAGTTACACCGCTCGTTAGGAGCGTGGCACTTGATCCTCCAAACTTCATTTTGGTGTGGTGATCTACTTCCGTTCAAACCACCATCGTGAGTTCTCCTTTCTTAATTAATCTCTGTGCATATGATCCTCAATCTTGTCTTCTTCAGTCTAGAGTTAGGGCTTTTATGGTCCGGGATCCGATGCTTCTTTCAATTTTCGATCTTTCGTCTTTCAACTGGTGATACTCTCACTTCATCATGGTTGAAAATGATTCAGCGAATTACCAAGTTTTACCTGCGCTAGTCTCGTGCTTTTGTGTCGGCCTACGTTCCACAACTTAGCCTCACATTGACTAGGCTTCTCAAGATTTTATATCCCAAATGCCCGTCTTATAGTAAATGTGGCTGGCTGTCCCGAGTATTTGGATCAAAAGTTTAGCATCACACTTAATCAACTAAGCGGGTGACAACCGAGACTTCTACAACCCACACCCAGCCAGCTACGTCCCAACATTGCGTTTGTGTTTGGGTATCCACCTACGGAGGAGGATTTGGTCTCTTATCCATGTTATTTACAGATGTAACTAAAGTAGGTACCAACTTGGCCAGCCCCCCAAGCTTCTTTAATATATATATATATATATATACCTTTTCTGTCATAGTTTCAATTACATTTCTCTCTCTACTGATTTTATCCAATTGTAATTGTCTACATTTAGTGACATTCACTATTTAGACATTCAGTAATTGTCTACATGATGGCAGTAGCACTTTACTTCTGAAGGTTAACTTATGTGTGATAACCATTTATCATATTAATGTTTATATAGTCATGTGTGTTTTGTGAACCTGTTGATTTTTGTGTGCGCATGTAAATTGCTTCAAATTTTTGTTGGACAAGATTTGTAGCACCAGTGAGCCTACTGATCATGGATGCAGAAGAGAAACCAGTGGAACCAGTTGCAATGACGAGACAGGTATCTGTAAATCCGTCCCTATGCTATTCCATTTACGAAATATTAATGTTACTCACTTTACGTGATTTGCCCTCTAAAGTCTTACATATCTTGGTAATTTTGCTATCAGTTGCTTTCAGCAATTAATGAGACTTTGCTTACTCCTCATTCTCAGCATGCAGCCATAAGTCAACCGAGGGTCATTGCTACTCAGTCAGGATCTCTTGGTGCAGGTGGGGATCACACTCTCTACGCAGCTAATGTGTACGATCCTCAGGCACATGGCATCTACTATAAAGGTAGTTGTCCGCTCTTTCGGCTGTTTACAATGAGATCACCTGGACTGGCTTCAAACAGAGCAGATTGGGAAATGCCTTGCTAGTTTTAGTCTCTCGTGCTCTTTGTCACACACTCACTCTCTTGTTATTTTTCGTGTAGTGTGTCTATCTTCAAAAATTAGATCAGGCTCAATTGTCTACAGCAGGTTTGGCTGTACAAGAATCATTTTCAAGGTTCTGAGAAGACATATTACTGTAGGAAGATGACAGACATTGTCCAACCGCTGATATCATTAGTTACTTTTATAATCTTATCATTTGAGCTTGATTTTTCATGGCACCGAACATTACTTGTACTTCATCTGTAAGTTAGACTGCTTCTTATATTGTACTGCCCTCTCCTGACATTCTTGTTGGTCAAACATGGTTTTCAGAAGATGCTTGTCTATGTATTTGCCTTTATAGTCATAAGAACAAAAGGATAAACCTCACCGTTTTGGATAACCAGTTTCCGCTTTATTGTTTAACTGTATGATCTAGTCAAAAGGTCAAGAAAACAGTACTCACCATTTTCCTCTTTTCTGCTTGCTCTCAAACATGAAGTCAATTATTCACTTTCTTGCTCAACCAAAACAGTTTTGGTAATGCATCATATGCATAAATACCACTTAAAAGGACCTTATAGAACCTGTGGTGCACTACCTCACTGAAACCATTACAAGTCAAAAGGATCTGATAACTTGTATAACCCAAGTGAAAAGTGACATATATAACATGGAGGAGGAGGTCCCTTTTGGTTTCTTTGAGTAAATCTATGAAAGTGAAGATGGTGATTGGAGATTGTAAGACGGAGGTAACGTAAGTTTAACAAAGGATTCAGTAGTTGATGCGAGTTTATAATTTTTCACTTGCTTAATTACTTATGTTGAATGTGATGCATATGGAGGTCTTTATCTCTCTTATTCTCTTTGAGTGAGTGAACGAGACGATCTTAATTGTCTTATAAAAGCAAGTTTTGGTTGTTCAAGAAACACCCTTTAAAAAGGCTGTGGACTCCATGAATTTGTCTGCCCCTCTTTTAGTGCTTGTAGGATATTGAAAAGCATAATCTTATTGCCTTGTGACTTTGTTTGTCTAACTATGTTCTAGATTATATTATGTACTATGTTGCTCTGTCTCTCACCACCACAAAATATTTCTTTCAATAATTGATCATTTTTCCCTTCTTATTATTACTCCTCCAGGTCATGAAAATGCTTCTGGTGAAGTGCTGGACATTGGATCTGCTGTAAGTGAGAATCACTGCGCTTTCATCTCGCCATCCTTGTTATTTGGTTTTCCCTGGAACTTATCATATCTTTTCTAGGGTATGTATAACGATAATCCTTCACTTGTATATCATTCGGGTTATGGTTACAACCCGCAATTGCCATATGGTCCATATTCCCCTGTCACATCGCCTTTGCCATCTGTTGGGGGCGATGCCCAGTTATACTCTCCTCAGCCATATTCATTCTCAGGAGCACCATATTTTCAACAGCTAGGTCCTCCTAACATCCCATATATCACATCGCCAACCCAAGTCTCACAACCTGAGGTGAACTCTTTATTGAGCCTTGGCCAACAAGTCGACGGAATGCTTTATGGGCCCAGACCTGGTTATCCCTCTCCATTGGGGTCTTTTGGCACAGGCAATTTTCCTGGAAATCCCGGAACACTTCGTGACTCGAGGCAGGGGTTTGATGCATTAAGATGTTCTGGCATTTGGTCAGATTGGCCAAAATCCTCAGACAGACACAGCTCCTTCACTCCATTACCACCGTCAGTCTCTCCTCAAACAGTTGCAACCCTTGGGTCATTTGGGCAAAACCTTGGAATGGTTTGTACTATTACCTATGCAATTTTCCGTTATAAGTATGGTAACTATACATGCTTTTCGGATTTCAATACGGCATTACATTTATA
This sequence comes from Escallonia herrerae, assembly GCA_033070095.1. NCBI lineage: Eukaryota > Viridiplantae > Streptophyta > Magnoliopsida > Escalloniales > Escalloniaceae > Escallonia > Escallonia herrerae. The sequence goes on from JAVXUP010001106.1 coordinate 145,708, forward strand.
TGCTTTTTATGTGTTCTTGAGCAAAACAAGCTTTGGATGCTTTAAATTCGGAAGTGCTGTCGAAATTTTGGAGAAAATGTAAATTGTGGGGAAAGGCGGAGGGGTGATTTTTAAGCAAGTTTTTTCCTTTGGTCATCAAGGTACGAGGGGTTACTTTTACATTTCCGCAGGTGTACTTATGCATGTTCTTTAGTTGTCCATAAAGTAGATATATTATGTTTCTGGCCCATTTTTAACGACCTAATCTCTTACATTGGTAGTGACACTAAATGTTGTCTCCATTACTCGTCGAGATTTTCTCATTGGAATGCATATGTAAAACAAACTTATCCAAAAAAAGAAAAAAAGGATACATGTTGCAAACAATTAGACCCTTTTTTACATTTCTGCTCTTAGTGACAAAGATACATGCTTATATGTTATGAGTAAAGTAATTCAATACCATAAACTTTTTATTCCAAGGGGGACCTGCTTAGTGATTGACTGGGTATCACATTTTTGCAAAGAACAGGAGCTTTTTTCATTGATTCTCATGGATTATGTCATGGATCAGTTTTATGTTAAAAACCTGCTTCATTTTAGGATGCATATATTGGGTATCTACATCTCTAGTTACTATTTTCATGGGTGCCAGCTGTGTTGTGGGTCCGCTTGATGCAAAGGCTCGCCAGAGCTGGTTGGGTTTTCCCTAATGAGGTCTTATTTTGGGCCTTGTTTTATGGATTTATTATTTTTTTCTTCTTTTGTTTGATCATATGGGGAGGAGAAACCTGTTGGATCTTTTTTGTCTGTAACAATTTTGTGTACTGGATGTTTAATTGAGTTGCTCCCCCTTGATGCCTTCTTAGTGGAATTGCGAGTTAGATTTGTAGCTGGCATGTCTTCAGAGATTATGCACAGCCTTTGTTCCTGTCAGAGCTTCTCGTAACCCATGGATGATTTTCTTGCTAATTTCTGTCACGTCTTACAGCTACCTATTAGTTCTTCCTTTTGTTTTGAAAAGTTTTGCAGGTCTTACTGTTCTCACTCAATTTTATTCCATTCTTGAGTGGTAAAAATGGGAATATTTTATATGATTAAAATCTCGCCTTCATAATTGTCATTATTTTTAGTCAATCAAATCACGTGTGCCAAGAACAGGCAGTTGTACCGTTCTTTCACTTCAATCTTGCCTGAAGATGATGTTTTCTTTGAAAAAAGATAGTACTATTTTATCTCTTGTTTTGCTGCCTTAATGGCGTTAAGTGACCATTATGACAACCCCGACTGGTTCCAGGTTTATGCACTAAATTGAACTCTTAATGCTCAGTTATATTTCCTGCAGGCTTCTCAACAACCGAGGTCACTTTGTGGGTTTGGATCTGATTCAGACTCTTACAGCGGGGGCTACTTACGTAGTGGCTTCAACCTGGGCTCTTTCCGAAGTGCATCTCTTTCCAGCGTAGGAACCAATAGTAGAGGCTGGCATGCTCTTGACAACGGTGGGAGATATGGCAGAGGCAGCGGTGCTCTATGTAGCTGTAGCGGCACAGTTGATATCCTGAGTGAGCAAAATCGTGGACCAAGGGCCTCAAAACTGAAGAGTCAGGCCGCCGATGATAATAGTCCGTCTGCTGATGGTTGCAAACACAGTTCAACTACTGCCAAGATCCCTGATGAGCGCTATAATCGTCCAGATTTTATCACAGATCATAAGGATGCAAAGTTTTTCATCATTAAATCTTACAGTGAGGATAACGTACACAAGAGTATCAAATATGGTGTCTGGGCTAGCACTCATAATGGAAATAGAAAAGTGGATGCTGCGTATCGTGAAGCAGAGGAGAAGCGAAGCACCTGTCCTATTTTTCTGTTGTTTTCTGTGAGTTGAATGATCCTTAAATCTGATTAGTGAGAGAAAATAAATTTAAGAGTTATCTTTAAAGTGCCGCTGGAAACACTGTGTGATGAACTGGACTTGTTTTAGGATCTGGAAATTCATTACATAGTTGCGGATTATTATAAGACTAAGTAATTCTACTAGTGTATTGGTCGTGCAGACTTTAATCTGTACTTGCTGATATATCTGTTATTGGGCTTTTTGTGGTAATAGTTTCTCTTAAGGCCTTTGTTTTCTGAAAATCTGATATCCTGCTTATTCGAGAGAGATGTTCTCTGTTTTATGACTCTTAATATTACCCAACCCTGCTGTGCCGATAAAATATAAATTCACATTATGAAGAGCGTTAATGAAAGGGGTCCAAATGTATGATTATTGGCGAGTCTTCTGCCTAGAAATTATATAGTTTTGTCAGGTAGCGACCTCCGGTAATGAAGAAAGGGGTCGTGCATATAGTTAATTGGATGCTTGCTTTCTGGATTTTATATTGGTATTCTCTTCTTACATGATATTTTACCAGTTTCCTTTAAGTGCTGGCATTTGTTCATGCCTAAAGTCTTATGTCTGTTGTACCCCTTACAAAATTCTTTAACTGGCTTAAGCAGTGACAAAGTCTCTCTGATTATGATTCCCCTTTTTGTTGCTTTTATCCATTTTGTTGTTTTACTTATGTCTTGTATTTGCGTGACAATAATATGCAGGTAAATGCTAGTGCTCAGTTTTGTGGGGTGGCTGAAATGGTTGGGCATGTTGATTTTGACAGGAGTGTGGATTACTGGCAGCAAGATAAATGGAGTGGGCAGTTCCCAGTGAAGTGGCATATCATCAAAGATGTTCCTAACAGCCAGTTTCGTCACATAGTGCTTGAAAATAATGACAAAAAACCTGTAACTAACAGTCGAGACACGCAGGAGGTAGGCATTGACCTCTCATCTCTTAAGAAATCGAAATCCTGGGATAGTCCTGGATGTCGATGTTGACTTTCTATTTCCATTCTATTTTGTCTAGTTTTGGTATTAGCTAGATTTTTAATTCGTCTTCCTTCGCTATGTCCCTAGATTCATATCAACCTGTGAAACATGGCAGGTGAAATTGGGGCAGGGTATTGAGATGCTGATTATTTTTAAGAATTACAAAACTGATATGTCCATCCTAGATGACTTCACTTTTTATGAAGACCGGCAAATAGCCATGCAAGAAAGGAAGTCCCGGCAACAGGCTGACTTCGTTGATGTTGGAGCAGGAGGAAGTGAGAATAGAAATGTTGCTACTCTTTCTAATGATATTATCAGACAGATGTCCAAGAGTTTTGCTCAGGTTGTCGCCATGGAAGATTGTGCCAAGGAAGGCTCAGGGGTTGATCGAGCTGCATCTACGTTGGATGGCTCCATTGGAACCCGCGTTAAATTAGATGAGGCTATATCATCAACAGCCATGTCAAGTGCTCAGTCCAGCTAGGCAATGAGATAAGCCATGTCAAGTGCCCATGCGGGGTATTCATGTGTAGTATCACACCTGCTGAGTGTTGCTTTTCTGTCTGTTTTTAGGGTAGTGCCTTTGTTTTCCTTTGCTTTTTTGGGAGTGAGAATAGTTATGCTGACACTTCGGGGTGGTTCATCTTTCGAGTTTTGTGGACTTTCCAAAAGGATAAAACCAGCTGCTTTATTTTCTAAGCCCAAATTTAAAAATAAAAATAAAAATAAAGAATAGAGGAAATGTGATGCTTTATATGTGATCTCAGGGTGCTTCGGAATTTGTCCTAATCTTCAACGGGTGGAGTATACTCCGTGAACCTTTTTTGCAGATAATTCTGTATTACAGATCATCATCGATCAGGATGATAAAAGTCCGCCTTGCATTCATGTCACAACTTTTGGCACAAAAGGTGTACTTGCTGAGTAAATAACGCATGGTCTTCACTTATTGACTCTCACCATTTAGGGAAGCTGGACGAGTGGGGATGATATCATAGGCGGGAGGCGAAGAAATTATCTTTTTATTTTTATAATGGTCTTATGTGATTGAGACCAATAATTCGGAATTATCAAACATTTTTTAATATCTATGACACTTTATACATCACCAAACTCTCTGGCTTTTAATTATTCAATCTTTCTTTTTGCTTTGGTTGACGAAGGCAAAGTCACTTCATAATTTACTACTCGTTGTAAAGATGCTATTCTTACATTCTGGACAGAGACGAGGTTGAGTACCATCTTCCAAAGAAACATTGTACTGCTTATGCCCTCTGCAGTTGTAGAAACATAACTATCTCCAAGCTCACAATGCTTTGACAATTGGGCTAGCACTGTCCAAACGAGCATTAGTATTCTTTAATGTTTGGTTGACAAATTATAAGTGATACTTTAATACCATGTAAGCTGATGACGTGATGTTAGACAACCACTGAATATTTTCTCTGCTAGTAAAGGTGGCAATTGGCAGATTGGGCTGGGTAAAAAAACTGTGATACAGGAATGGGTTGAGTCATAAAAGGATCGGGTCAAAAACGGGTCCATCATGACTTGGATTAACTCGGGTTGGGTCAGAAATCGGTCAGGCATTCCTACCCGCTAGTAAGGTTGTTTAGCTTGTGCAAGCAGCTAGACATCTTCCTTGCTCCAAAGTAACAATATCTAAAGCTTCTAAGAGTACCACCATGAAGCAAGGACATGGAGATATGCAGTTACTACGTATATACATTCAGATGCCGTATGAAGCCCATTACACAATTCATGTCAAGCTTATAAAGCAAGTGACATCTCACATGAACACATCATTAATGAATCAAACATCGAAAGAATCAAACCCATCAAGGTAGGGTAAATAGAAAGAGGAATCATCACCAGAAACCATTTACAGAATCCTACCCAAAATAATATCAAACTGAGAGCAAGATAAGATCAATAAATTTAAGAAATTTTACCTGATAAGAAAGATACTAGGATTTAAGAGTGAGATAAATGATGGACGTTGCTAGTTTTGGAGAGAGAAACTGCCGCGACAGAGAAGGGAACTGTCTGTAATAGGGAGAGAAACTGTCGGCGAACGGGTAGAGTCGCTCGGCAATGGAGAAAGGCGTTGCCACTGTCAGAAATGGTAATGGTTGTCACAGTAGAAGGAAGGCGCCGCTAGGAGCCTAGGCGCCTGGCAAGTCATGAAGACCCCCATTCAATATCCAAATTTAGAATTTTTTTTATAAGATAAATTATACACGGCACCCCCTGAGGTTTGTCCTAAATTACACACGACTCCGGCTAAGTCTTTTTATTACTCTTCGCTCCCCGGGGTTTGTCACTGTTTTATATAAAATTCACTTCCGTTAGATAAATGTCAAGAAAAGTTGGGGCACTTTTTAATTAGGATCATTTGCACATAAAACCCTATACTATGGGGGCAGGTGCGCATTTCACCCCGTTATTTCAATTTTGGCTGAATTCACCTCATTGTTTTCAATTAACGAGATGAAGTCCGATTTTATGGATGTCAGTCAAACTCTTAGGGGTAAATTTGTCACTTCACACTATTTACCACCATGGCAGCCAAATCATCGCAATTAGCTAACAAGGGATTGACACATGTCAATATTTAGGTCACCTTCATCTTCCCCTACATGATCATTGGATCCACTAGAACACCCCTAATTCACTTCTGCCATAACTTCAACCGCAACTACCACCAACGCCCTTCATCCATGTCTGCTGCAACCACCACCAACACCTCTATATCCACTTCTTTCGCAACCACCACCCAACACCCCTATCCCATTTCTGCTACCACTACCACCAACACCCTTAACCCACTTCTATCATAACCATTACTGCTATACCCACACCAACACCCTTTTACCACCACTCAATACCCCCTATCACACTTCTGTCGCAACCACCACAAACACCTTTTATTGCAACAACCACCAACACCCATATACCCACTTTCGTTGCCACCATTACAAATTCAGGGACAAATGCACAGATTTTCACAATTATCAGAGCCTAATAGCCTCTGCTTTGGGAACTGTGAATCCCTAATTTTGGCACAATGGTTTTGTGGCAGAATCGACGGTGAAACCCAATACTTTCGTTGTATTTCTGATTTTAGCATGAAAATCTAGCCAGAAGAAAGTGAGGGTAGAGAGAGAAAGGGATTCTGGGTCGGATGTTGGGGATTTGGTGGGGGTAATGGTGGTGGGATTTCATGCTTGGGTGCCAGAACTCTAATGAGCATTATTACTGTGTGGTATTCGAGTTGATGTTATCTTCTGTTCAGCTCTCCTTATACCTTGATACGTACAACATAGGCCTTTTATTCCTTTTGTCCTGAACTATTGCTTGGTGTGGTGTTCGCCCTGGATGTAGAGTTGGGAGCTTAAATACATGTGTTGATCAGAGGTGAGGCAGCCAAAGAACGAAAAGGGGAGGAGGCAGCTAAAGAACAGAGAGGGAAAGAGGCAGAGTGCGATCATAGCTGTGAGGATGAAAGCCATAAGTTCGCTCTTTCATTTTGTACAAGAGGAGCGTGAAGACCTAGGTAGCCTGGCGCAGCCTGCTGATGCCCTTATTTTGCGGGCTCTGCCGGTTGTTGACCAGATTTTTGCTGCCTGTTCAAAGAAGGAATGAAGTTACAATCTACTCCCCAAGAAATTGACGGCGTCCAAAAAAATTGGCTTAAGATCGTCAATTGGCGAATTGCGCATCAATTGGTGAACAGTAAGGTGAATTGTGCCAAAATTGAAATAATAAGGTGGAATGCGCATCCACTCCAATAGTATAGGTTTTTACGTGCAAATGATCCTTTTAATTATTGTGATATTCTCAAAATGCTTTCTTCCTCTTCTTCCTTACAACCTAATGAGTAGCCATTGCCGCCGACGCGCTGCTATCGCCGGCTGACTCCTCACAACCGCTGCCAAAGGCTAACACTTGGCCTATCTCTCACTGAAATTCCCCTCCTAAAAAAGACACCACCCCACACCACTGTACCCATAGAAAACGACACCAACACCCCCGCCACGAACGTCGACTTGTCCACTATGCCCGACCCCAGGTCCGCCATCAGCTCCACCAGCGGCTTCATGATCCCGGCCTCCACCGCCCTCACCTTGTTCTCCTTCACCAAGCACATCGCGTAAAGCGCGGTGGGGGCATCCCTTTTGCCATGAAAGTTGCTACTCTCCAGCAGATTCACCAGAGCCAAAATCGCTCCCGACCCGACCTTGTTCTCATCGGATTGCGTCAGACTTAGTAAGGCACACGCATCGTTCTCTTTGGCCGATGATGTGCCACTCTTAAGAGCGTGTACGAGGGGCTTTATTGCTCCGGACAACACAATATTCTCTTTATTCTTGTCGCACAGAGACAAGTTCAGAATTGCCATAACTTCGTACTTTTGCAATTGGCTGTCCGACAAGGAGATAAGGGAGATTAACGGCCTGATGGCGCCGGCTAGGGCAATTTTGACTCAGTTCTTGAGCTTGTTCTTAGTCAGAAGCCTAATTTCCATGGCGGCTTGCTTCTGCTTGTCGATTAAGGCGGACTCAAGACTGGAGACGAGTTGGCCGATCAGATTGTCGGAGTTTTTCTGCTGCACAGGCTATGAGTAGCCGCACGGCTCTGGGAGGAGACGGTGGGGAACTCGCCGGACCGATCGCTGTTCCAGTCGCTGAAGTCGAATTTGAAAACGACCTCGTTTGATGCCAGGCAATGTGGGGGGGTGTAGTGAACTTGAGGGGTAAATTGACTTGTTCATTGGGGGTATGACCGTCTTTTTATTAATTTTGTTAACTCTGTTAACAAAAAAATAAAAATGTGTAGTTTAGTATAGTAAAAATATTTAAACGGAACTGTGTGTAGTTTAAATAAATCTCAAGAATGACATGTGTAATTTATCTATTTTTATTTTATAGTAACCATGTTTGGACCCGGGTGTCGAGCCACCCAATAGAGTTGTCAAATGGGCCGGGCTGGCCCAACCCGGCCCCTTTCTGGCCCGGGCTGGCCCGGCTCCTTTGATGAATAGTGCGCATGCTGGCCCGGCCTTTTAGGGCCTAGGGCCTGGCCTACATTTCCCAGAAAAAAGCTTGGGCCAGGCCCGGCCAAGTTTTGGCCCGGGTTTGGCCCGGTTCAGGCCTGGTCCAGCCCCTCTCTTTACTTTTGAAATTTCACTTTCCCCCCCTTTCCCCCCAACGGATTTATTCTTCTTTTCCCCCTAAATAGTATTGAATATTTAAGTAATGCGAAGAATAATAACACATCTTAAAGCCTTTGATTTTTTTTCTTTATAAATATAGTGGTCATGGGATCGAGTAAATTTCCAACATCTTTATGTATTGAAATTGCTGACCCCAATGCATCGTGTACCCCACATTTGTTGTATTTTGTCAATTTATGTTACAATTTGAGTGGGCTGGAACTTGGAATCTGCTCTATTTCAGCACAGATATTGTTCTGTGCTCAACCATGGGCTTCAGATAATCGAACCTAATTCCAGTTCTAGTGTTCGGATTGCCCAAAATTTGATTTAAGAGAGAGATTGCATAAAGAAGATTCAAAAGGTATTTCCTTTTAAGTGTAAGTTTTACCAAGAAGAGTAGCTTTGTCCTCGACTTTTAAGCTCCATCAACGGATGTGTATTGCATAGCCTCACACAATGAACCTGAAGCTAGTGGCGAAGGGGAGGGGTAGCACTGTCGCGTGCCCACCCCCATCTTTTGGGATGAAGTTTTTCTTGACAGTTTGACTTTTATCTTTATGATGATGATATTTGTTACTTCATGTCCCTTTGAGAATTTATCATTATTGAGAACTTTTTTGAAGCCAAACTTGTTGATTTAGTATGCTGAATTAGTTACTTTGAGAATTTGTTACTTCTTGTTGCTATAGATTTGTAGTAAAGCATTGATTGCTGTTAGGGACGCTTTAATAAAGCGTCCCTAACAGCAAATTACCATAATTAAAAAAAATCCTTACCTTGAATAACAAGAAAATGCCAAAAAAAATAAAAAAAATTGGGCCCGGGCCCAGCCCAAGTCCGGCCTTAAATGTTGGGCCTAGGGCCTGGGCTTGGACCGGGCTCAGATATCCCCAGAAACCAGGCCCTGCTAGGTTGGCAGCCCCCTTGGCCCGACCCGATTTGTTGGAGGCCCGATGGGCTTGGGCTGGGCCGGCCCAAGCCTGGCCCATTTGACATCTCTACCACCCAAGCTGCTCAGACGCTTATTGATACGAACAATCCAATTTTGACCTACGGGTTTAGTAATCGTCCCGCTGATTTGGTTTGGGTGGACCTAAAGCGACTAAAAATTAACGGGTTGGGTTGGCTCATATGGGTGCATTTTTGTCGGCCCTAGGCGTTAGCTATCTTCCCCGTGAGTTTGTTACTCATCTCAATGAGACTCGTCTCTCCCCCGGCCTCCCTCTCCTCGCATTTAATAATTCTGCGACTTTGTGTTTATCTTCTGGGACTAAAAACAATATACTACTTGTAGTAAAGGGGGCACCACACACGCACAAACACACTTGGTCCTCTGGATTGGGATTGACGTAGAAAGAGAGGAAAGGCGAAAAAAGAGAGGAAAGGCGAAATGGGCATACATACAGTTAATAGTTCTTGCTGTCTAAATACATAGGAAAAGTACAGAGAAAAGGATGGAAAAAATGTTGGGTGGTGGACAGTCATTGATGCAAGTACATGGGCAGGCGCAGGGATCATCATCATCATCATGGGCACAAGAATTTTGGACGAACAAGAACAGTGGAGGATGGATGATCTGTACCATGGGCGTCGTACTTGTCATATTGCTATGGCAATTGGCCACCAACACTGGGAGGCACTTTCGATTCTTCTTCTTCAGACCCACCGCAACTGCCCCTAATCATCCTTCCCCCACCCTTTCTCCGGCCAAGGTCCCCCCTACTCTATTAAGGTATTGTGTTTTTTTTTTCCGTTCCAAATCTCTCTCTCTCTCTCGCTCTTACATACGCGCTTGTGTATCGTGCTGGTGTTTAGTTTTCGGTGAGTTGCTCTGGCACGCTGACGTTAACATTATCGACGAGCTTGAAACGAATTTCCGCAGTTTCGGCTTACAGAAGTAGTTTTGCTCGGAATTAGCTCGATCAGCCCTACTCCGTCTCAATCTTAAGCTTCAGCACTTAGATATCGCCTACTGTTTTATGTGTTCAACCGTAGCACTAGCAACTAGCTCGCTTTTTAATTATTTATTGTCTTTTTACGAATTGCAGACGCTAGGCTAGCTCTGCAAACTTAAAATTTATCCACTGAGCAGACAAGATTCTAGCCTATTTAGGAAGGTTCCGGTAATAGACTATAAGGAGCCGGATCAAGCTTAACACGTCTAGCCTATATCGAGTTAAGCCTGGCAAAAGACAACAGCTCGCTAAAGGTTGTATCCTTCTACAACTTTCAGCTCAAGTGTTTGTATTTCTTACATGGCATTGCTGTTTCTTCCTGCAGAATTTCTAGTATTGTACCTGATTCGGATCTCAAGAGCTTGATTCACAATTTGGAGGAGAGGTTCCATGAGAATGAGAAATGGGAGAAAGTCATAGATAGAAGAACCAATCTTCTTTACTATAATGCACAGTGCTGCAAACCGAAGGTTAGTGCTCTTACCTTCTCTCCAAGTAAACAGACACAATGACCAAGTGAATAACTCTTCTGCTCGCATATTTACACACACACCGGCCTCTTCTTCCCCAACCCTCCTAGAAGTCCAGGATGCTTACTAATTCTAGTTCAGAACATTTTGTATCTTTTATCCATCAGCTGAACTAATGAAGCTGTATAGTACACAACTGCTGTAAGTTCACAGTCGTATTCTCACGTGGTACTTGGCTTCATAAAACATGCTAAGAGTGTCTTTTTCGTTGCAGGATAGTCCCCTGAAATACTTGAGTGTGACAGTATTTGAGGACTGCTCTGCTGAGGCACTGAGAGACTTCTACATGGATAATGATAACAGGAAGCAATGGGACAAGACTCTGATTGAGTATCAACAGTTGCAGATGGATGAGGATAATGGAACTGAGATTGGTCGCATAATAAAAAAATTCCCGCTTTTGACACCAAGAGAATACATACTAGCTTGGAGATTGTGGGAAGGAAAAAATGGAACCTACTACTGTTTTAGTAAGGTGACTACCAAATAGTCCCGCAAATGCAACTACTTTTTTTACAAGCTTTGCTGAGCTTTATGTAGTTTCTGTATTACAACTAGTGAGACTCTTGCGCTCTTGGTTTTCGTGGTCATTCTGGATTTCTGCCCATATTTTGTAATATATATGCACTCACCAAAAGTACTTGCTTTGTAACAGCTCTTAGCCTCTAACTATTAATTCTGCTAACCTTAGCCTTTTAATTTTCATGATCAGTGCGTCAGATACCAGTTTTTTACCTGCCTCTCTGGTCTGATTGTCTTTTCATAATTGATAACATGTCTTTATGGCTATTGTTAACAGTTGTCTTTGTCGATTTTTAGGAATGTGATCATCCTTTAGCCCCAATAAAGAAGAAATATGTTCGCGTTGGGTTTTTCAGATCTGGCTGGAGAATTAGAAAAGGCAAGTAATCACTCACACTCTCTGTTCTTCTTAGTTCTCACCCTGTCTGAATTGATAAAGTGTTATATGACGAGCTGATTCAGTGCTGAATTGACTGTTTGTTTAATTAAGGAAGGTAATACTTACAATGGGATATAGTTGAGTGAAAGGGGGAAGGATTGGATGGACTTGGTTGAAGTTTGTGTTCTGTCGAATAACACGCCAAGTTTCAGCAACTGTAAAGACGGCTAGCCGAATATGACACAGTGCTTCTTCACTTATTGATTTGTAGCATCCTAAACACTAGGGTTTTGCAGATGTCATGATGTTTCTTGCAACTTTGGAAGTCAGTATTTTGTGGAATGCTCTTTATTCAATTTTTATAAAGAATTAGAGGTTGTCAGCTTTGTATGGATTTTGAATCCCCTTGAATAAAGTACTAGGTGCGTAGTTTTCAGGGTCGTTCTGAACCACAAACCGGAAACTTTGACTCTTTTAAGTTTTAACTAGTAAGAATGTTATACATCACCTTGGGATATCTCTAAGACCCACATAAAGCTCAGGCGTATGACCCGAATTTAGAACCATGGATCATAAAGACATTGCATATCAAGCAACTATTTGTAAGAACTACCTGAACATGATTATACTCGACTAAAAGACTCGATTACAAAAATTCTAGGTTAAGTACGGATGAAATTCTTGTATCACCAACTCCTAACTCCTCAGTCTTGAAACATATACAAACCCAGCCAAGGCAGAAAAGGGATATGAGGGATTGCAAAAGTTATTGACCATCCAAATTCAACCAAGTCGAATTTCACTGCCCATAAATTTTATTTGGCACCGCTAGTTCCACCTTAACCTCGATTGATCTTTGGGTTCTCACATGACAAATGAAGTGCTCAATATTATTTCTTTTGCTGTTGAGTTCTGTCATATGGGGGGCTGGGACTGATTTTGCATGTGGCTCGTTTTGATCTCTTATATTTTTTGCAGTACCTGGTAGAAACGCTTGTGAGATCTTAATGGTGCACCAGGAAGATGCTGGCTTGAATGTGGAAATGGCAAAGCTGGCTTTCTCAAAGGGTATATGGAGTTATGTGTGTAAGATGGATAATGCACTCCGCAAATACTCTGCCATCAGCCGACTTAAACCCACTTCTGCATTAAATGCAGTCACTCTTATTCAGAAGGTAAAAAATATATATCCTCACACCGAACTGCTGGTTATGCCTAGGTTTCAGATCCACGCACTACATGAGAGATGTGGTCTACTTGTAAAAGTGTCTACGCCGTTATTGCCACCATACTGACTTTGTTTTCGGTTTGAGTCTATTCTTGTTTTGCTCCAACCTATTTGGCCCTCCATTCTACATGTCTCACCTCGTACCATAAAGAAACAAATCCCTGTTCCATTTTTCAGGCAATTGACGCTTTCTCTTGGTACTTGTTTTGGGTTGTGAAATATGGGATGATGAATAATTATGCATTTTGAACCCTAAACCTATTTCAGGAATCCATGTGAACCATCAGGTGTACACAACCTGATGTGGCTACATGTGTTTATACTTAACTCGGTGGCAGAGGTTGGGCTAGCAATTTCTTTTTGGTCTGTGAGGTGTGGGGAATTAAATTACGGGGTAAGAAAATATATCTGAAAAAACATGAGAAAGTGTTCCTCGAGTAATAATGAGTTAGAGTCCAACATTATGGTAGTGACAGTTGATACTTATAAGGACAATGGTCATGAGCTGGAAAGTTGATATTATAAGTTGACGATTATCTTGAAGTCTTGATTCTATAAATTTCACCATCTTTAGTCTCCACAATCGTGGGAGCTTCGTGCACTAGGAAACACGAGTATCAGAGGTGTCTTTTATAGGCACAACACCGATAGTAAGGAAAGAGAATTGTTGCAAGTGGATTAGGGGGTACTTGAGAATCAAAGATGAACAGCTTTATAAAGACTAGTTAATGGCTCATTGCCTTGTATTCATACTGATAAGAGGTAGGTGGTGATTGCCCCTGCCAGCCCCATCATTTGCGGCCCCTGACCAATATTCCAACACATAAATTACACTTCATGTTGTGGTTATGAGTAGCGATCAGCCAAACTGAGGCAGCTAATCTGCTTCTTGCTGAAGAAGTTGGTGGCCTAGCTTTTAGAATCTTGGTTTAAACACATGGCCTGCAGTGCATTGGTATTCAGTGGTTGTGTTCTTGTTGGTATTGTGCGATCTGCAGTGAGTTTTTCCATCTTACAAATTGACACGTATTTAACAGAAGCACCTCTGATCTCTGGTCCGGTGCTTAAGGTTTTGCTGGGGCTTCAATTGCTCGGAGTGGGTTTTGGTCCTTTCTTCGGGTATGTTGTCTGGTCTTGATCCAATCGCCGTGGTTTCTTTAGGGAGGCTATAGGTTGTGATGCATTGGTGTTTTCATGTTTGGATCACCTCCTGTTTGAGAATGATTGGAGTTAATTTCTTGGTCTCCATTGCGGTTTTGAATTTCATCTTCTATTGCTATGCTCTCAGATTTTGTTGTGGGCTTTTGTCGGAGACATGCTGTCACTGGTGGAGAGTATCTATGACGGCATTCGTTCAATTTAGCCGGGATTTCCCTTTGATGATCTAGGCGTTTAGGTAGTTTTTTCACTGTGAATGTTCCTCTGGTAATTTGTCTGCTCCAGTGAGTTAAGGTCTGGTGTTGGTATTATGGAATCACTATCTTCCCGTTGTCACTGATTAATAGGTGTATCCGATTTCGCATGGACATTCTGTGCTCTCAGTCTTCAATTCATATATTTGTGTTAACCCTTGTCTTCTTGGTTGTAATTTTGTTAAAAGGACTGTCAGGTCTTACATTTTTTTTGCATAATAATTCATGAAGGTTTTTATGGTTTGGGGCCTGGCTATTTCTGCATCTCGATAATTAAGGGTTTCAGCTTCTTTGGTGCTATGGAAGGTTTGCTTATAGTATAGGTGACGGGGTGGGTAGCTTTGGGCTTTCAAGCCTTCGATTGTTTCTGCAGATCATGTTGTGGGTTGGTCTTGATTCTGCGTGGGTGAGCGAGCATATGAGCTACTGTTTTGAGGTTGTGTTGTCTTCATGTGGACTGCTTGTACCTCTCTCTAACATATGATGATGCTGTCTTGATAGTCAAAATGACAAAGGGTGCCTCTGGTACAGTTTTTGGTGTTCTCCTTTCTGGTAAATTTGTTGATTTGATGGTTTTTGTTGTTGGTGATGTCGACTGGTTATGTGTAGGTGCCTTCTGGGTTGGACGACACAGACAACAATGGCACGGCTCTCCCAGAAACTTCCAGAGCAAGGGGCGGGGTCGTCGGAGAATTAGCACATGAAAGTGGCAAGAAGAAAGTATGTAGACGGCCTTCAAATAAATTGGTAGCAAATGGATTGATTTTGGTTGGTGGTGTAATCTGCCTCTCTCGAGGTCACTCTAACTTGGCTTCTAAGGTTGCGATGGCATATATCTTGAGTAAGTTGACCAAACGTGGTGCGTGTTCCTCATCGAGCCAAAGCAAGCCGGTACTATGAATGAACTGTAGCGTGTTGCATAAATGTACCCTTAAAATTTTCGCCTACTTTGCCGTGGTGTTTGTTTTCTAAATGACCATCACTGATTTGTAGTAGCATTTTTTTTATTACAAGATTCTGTTTTGGAAATATGAATCTTGTAGTAGTTTGAGTATGCTTTCAACGATCACGTCCCAAACGACATAATTCTTACTCTTTCGAGAACTGGAATTGAATCGAAATGCCCTTGCAAACCTGAATTCCAGTTCGAATTCACCGGTACGACCCTTAATGTGCAAGCTAAGAACAGAATGAATGTCAACTCTCAAGTGACAAACAATTATTACACGGGGTAATAATGCATTGCAGTAATTCACCAAATTGTTATGTTACGGCTGTGTATACGCTACCTTTTAGCAATTGTGCTAACACAATCCAGCAACATATGTTTGCCGCTGAAAGGGGGGTGGGCATATAATATGGCTACGGCGTTAAATTATGTCTAAAGTATTGACGCAGGAGGGGTAGAGAGAGTTTCGTAGGTAGATGACAATTGATGATGCTAGTAGGAGGAGTACTAATTGCCAGTAGTAAAAATGTCAACAAAGCTCCAACTACTATAATACTATAATAGAATAGAGCACGCGCGTCGCACGTAAATATAGTCGAGAGTAATATTCGAGGTGATATTATATCTTTTTTGAAATCAAAATAATGTAATTCAATTATGTTCTTATTTCTTTTGTGACTTGTTTTAAAAGAAATGTAATCAGTTTAATATTTAGCAATATTCTTTACAGGCTTCCGGATTGAAAAAAAGTTTGATGGTACTGCTGAAAATAAAAACAAATTGAGAAATTAAAAAAATGAATTTACGTCTTTATTTTTGTAATCTGTTAAATTGGTTTATGGTTAAGATTTGTAATTTTCAAGATCAAATACTTTGTACTTTATCAATAAAAAATGCAAAACACCATATTTTAATAATAATAACTGAACACATTTTCAATTCAAATTGATACCATATTTAAGCATTGTTCTTTTATGCATATTCAACCTTTTTTTGTTTTTTTGGAACAATTTTTTGTTTCTTAATTGATTTTTCACGTATTTTAGTTTATTTATTTTGTTTTTGTTGATTAATTGTTTGCTAGCTTAAAAATGCAAGAAAAATAATCATAGTTCTCATTAACCAGTTCAATATCTAATGTTTATTTTATTTTAATCAAATTGAAAAAAGAATAATAAAGGGATTTCTTTGTTCAGTTTTTCTTTCTCGTCACACTTTTTAGGTTTCAATGTATAGAATAGATTCATTACTCAATATTTTTTTTAATTTCATCAAAATTTAAAAGGGAGTAATAAAAGAAAGGTAAGAATGTAATTGACGTAATTAACGGAAGACATAAGCGTCCAAAAATGATTTACAACATTCATAATTTTAGAGGTAACACACACACACGCGCGCTCACACACACACATAAATATATTTTTTGCAACTACACATTTCTCACTGTGTAAATGTATGTAGGTTTTAGATTAAATTTATGACTTAATGTTCCTTAAACGTATTAAAAAAACTAATTAGAGAAGGGTATTGTTGTCATGGGAAATAACTAACAGAGAGGAAAATTCAATATGATTACAAAATTAGTAATTAACAATAATATTTATGAAAGGGTAGGATAATAATGAAGTAGTATTTATGAAAGAGTAGGATTGTTATTAGAGTGATTAACTAATGACAAGAATAAAATAAAATTATTTACAAGATTCGTATTTTTATAAGTAGCATAAATACAGATTCTTGTGTTGCGCCTGTCTATCTATGGCCAATGGTTAATGGTAAGTGGTTTTGTAAGACCAAATGAAAATGGTTAAGTGTAGGAATTCAGTCAATGTTGATTTGAAGGGGATCGAGTGAGGAAAAGGAAACAAACAAAACAACCCCAAATTGACTTTTGACTGGAAACCCAAAAGCACATGACAGGCTCTCCAAGGTTTTAGGGCCGAATCTGTCGCTGACATTTTTTTATCCAAACAAAGCAAAAAACAATAAGAAGTGCGTTAGCTCTCCTCCTCCTCCTCCTCCTCCTCCTAAACCTAGCTGCTACCTATTCCATGAAACCCACCCTCTCCAGGCCAATCCGGGATAATCCCAATCCCAATCCCAATCCCTAATCCCCCTCAAACTTGATTGTACGTGGCAGCAGACATCACCGGTTTTTATTTAATTGTTTATAATTAATGATAATTTAGGTTCCGCAGCATACATTTCATTCCCACCTTTCCTCTACATATGTCAATAATGATAAGCAGTCCATCAGGGATTCCTCGTTCGCTCATTGCTATTGTCACACAACTGTTCCAGCACCAACCAATTGACAGTTTTTTAGTTTCACTTTCGCAACATGTTGTTTTGATCGTGATATCCTTTAATTTAGACAAAAGTGAAGCTCCTGCATGCAGCCTATTACGCTCAGTATAATCATGCGAGGGCTACCAACTCATCTTTCCTTTGTCTTTCTTCTCATCACCTCCACCACCATTACCTTTGTCCACTCCAAGACCGATGCTCGCGACGGTACGTACGTCTGCATGCATGCTTCTTTTTTGTATCAGTAAAACTTTCTTAATTTTATGTAAAAATGCCTATCTTTCACTGGTTAATCTGTTTCATTGCGTTAATCGGTCCAAAACTGTCTGCCATCGCCTAGCTCACCGTATTTGCCCCTTCTCTGACACTTGACTTGTATATATGTGTTATGAGCTTTGTCTAGTTGCTACAAGCAAATAATTCTAGCTCTCGATCATTCGTTTCTTGAAACCCCCCGCCCAGTTATTCAGCGGATATGTATATTGATGCTCTCAGTTGTTCTTGCCTCTTCTGTAGTTTCTGCTCTCAATGTTATGTTCAGCAGCTTGAGTTCTCCTTCACAATTGGCTGGCTGGAAATCAAGTGGGGGTGATCCTTGTGGTCAATCTTGGAAAGGAATCAAATGCTCCGGCTCTTCTGTAACTGAAATGTACTGCTCCTTTCACTTCTTTTCTGCTTTGTTTATGTCCCCCTCCCCTTCCCTGTTTCTCATACTTGCAGCATTTTTTAATCACTCGTGCCTGTTCTGAAACTTTTCTTTGCAGTCATCTCTCTGGCTTGGGACTCACTGAATCGATGGGCTACCAGCTCTCGAGCTTGACATCTGTCACCTACTTGTGAGGCTCAGCTTTTGAGTATAACAGTCATACTTAGCAGAAACAATCATTTTGGTTTGCTCTCTTTTTTCTCAGTTGATGGAACTTCACCTCAAAGATGATGATCTTTTTTTCCTTCTCATAGTACAGTGACATGAGCAAAAACAACCTCAAGGGTGACATTCCATATCAACTTCCGCCTAATGCACGCCACATGTAAGTCAGCAGTGTATAACATTACATTTCCAAACATACACAGAGTACTATGCAAATTTAGCTGAAAATATCTGTATAGCAAGAAAGTTTTAATACGGCATCCCAAAAGTGGTATACTATATCCTCCACTGCTTTCCATGTCAGGATGTTTTTGTTTAGCATATGAAAGTCACTTTTTGAGCTGCATTTTAATGGCTCAATACTGTAATAATGGGAACTTACGATCAAGATGGCAGTCAATGTCAGAGTTGCACCTAATTATCCACTTATGATTCCCGTGACGTTCTCCTCCAAGCAAACCTTTTATGTATAAGGATGTAATTCGTTGCACCCGTAATATGATTTTGTTTAGTATATAGCATCTCATGCCATGTTATCTATAGCTTTATAAGACGGCCGCTCTCTGTGGTCCTATAAAACTGTTTTTGGATAAGTCAACTTCCGTTCTTTTACAAGGGACATGTTAACTGCTATGGTCTGTCTTCAAATCAGGGTATAAGTTTTTGTAGAAGTTGTGCAATTCCACCTTATAACCCCTTTGTGTTTCCTGCACTGTTAAACTATGGGCTTTCTGTGCAGAGATCTTTCTGGGAATGGCTTCACTGGTGGTGTGCCTTACTCGGTTTCTCAGATGAAAGACCTAAAATACCTGTAAGCAGTGCTCATAATTCTTTTGTATTCATATTTGGGCTTCTTATGATTTGATTTTATGTCGTTTATCATATCTTGCGGGTGATTGCAGAAATCTTGGACACAATCAATTGAAGGGACATTTGAGTGATATGTTTGGACAGCTTTCTAAACTCACCGAGCTGTATGTATTCTACATCAGTATCAGTATTTTTTCTTCCCGTCTCGATCATCTGTCGTGAGATGATAGTGGATCAACTATATGTGTGGCATATGCCACGTGAACGTGAAATTCTTATTAGACATATACTTGAAGAGAATGGGGTATCTGTTAGTATAAGATAAGACTTCCATTCAGCTGCTTATTATGTTTTTAATTTATTACAACTCAACATTCTTGGCACATCGTTAAGATATTGGACCTCTAGCTGTTAAAACTGGAAAAGCTACTAATAGAGTTCTTAACCTCAAAAAAATGAGGAGTTTTAGAACCTACAAAGAGCCGGACAGTCCATCAAGTGGGTGAATGTACTGGTGAACTGCATATATTCAGATTGTTCTTCCGAGTTTTGGCAAGAGAGAAATAAGGAGAGCACTCTCCCACTCAGCATGAGAAGGAAGAAAGCTAGTCAAAAAGTTGCCATGTCTTATGTAGAAATCAACCATCCTCCTTCCTCTTCAGGTCTAGAGTTCCGTGCATGTACTTCCCCAGGATGTATATATTTTATGAAACCTGTGATTTGTTGTCGAACCACGATTGACACCACTTTAGTTGCATTCTATTAACTCCACCATGCTCTTTCGGCCTAGTAACTATCTATGTTAATTCTGAGAGGTGATTGACTTTATGAGCACAACTTCATGAGAAAGCAACATTAGGTCAATCCTAAAAACATAATATGGATAAAGCCAACATACCGAGGTTCTTTATTTCTCTGTGACCTTTTATTATATGCAGTTGTCTCCTTGGTTAACTACACTCCTTCCACCCCCCTCTCTCTCTCACTTGACTTCAGTATCTTTTCATGTAAGATCGAGATTACCATCAATTAAGTATTACTAATTCTGAAATGATCCAGGGATCTCTCCTCCAACTCACTGTCAGGCAACTTGCCACAAAGTTTCAAATCCCTCTCAAGTCTAACCAAGTTGTAAGAAATAAGGAAATCTTGTTTATAGACTTGGAAGTTCCTTGTTTTCACATTGTTTTAGTTATTAATGAGTTTCTTACACCGGCTTATTGTCTACATGCAGGGATGTGCAGAACAATCAATTTTCTGGTTCTGTAAATGTCCTTGCTGCCCTTCCTCTTGATGATTTGTAAGTAGATGAACAATTTTTCTGTAAACTGCAAACACGTTTTTTTTTTGGGTGAAAGTCAATTTATTAAATCCCAAGAACCATATGTACACTTGATTTATAATATCCCCCACATGCCTAACATTTTTAGTATGAGTTACAGCACCCCTCCCAGTTCAATCTAATAGTATTCCTCTATTTATTTCCCAATTTTCACAAAGTTTCCTGTTGGTACTTGAGTTTGGTTCTTGCTTCCAGCTTCTCATTCTCCATTGTATCCAATGCTTTATCATTTGCATAACCTCCTCTACAAACTGGGCTTGTTGTGTGAAGATTCTATTGTTCCTTTCTCTCCATATCATATACACAGCAACTGCAGTTCCTAGCTTTCTCAACTTTGTTTTGAAACTTTTGCCTCAGCATTTTGTTCCAAACCTCCTTCCATATCTTCTTTGTAAACTCACATTTCCAGAATATGTGATTAACATCTTCCATTTGCTGGCTGCATAGTACACATTTGTCATCTGCTATAAAGTTCCATTTCTTCAGTTTGCTCTTTGTTTTAAGCCCATCATTACAGAGCATCCATAAGATACAAACTGCAAACACGTTTGTACGGCCTTTCCTTTTCTCCCGAGTTTTACGCTGTTTGAGTTGATTTGCCGCACTGTTTCCTCAGTTTATCCCTTCATCAGGCACAGTACTCAAACATTGCTGGTGAAGAATCAAGATTCTCTTATTGTCTTTATACTTCATTATTTAGCAGAACAGTGTTGTTCTAGTATCCTTACAGCACAACCATAAACAAAGAGAGGGTAGATAGTACAGTCAAATTCTTTGCCTTATTTCTCTCCTTTCTCTCAAATTTACTTTGGTCTGAGCCCCAACTAGGCTGTTTATATGGATGCGCGCCATCTTGTGTTCAATTCGGCTTCAGAAAGAAATGGTCAACTATGATCTCTTTGGGAGGAGCCGTGTGTAAATCTGTTAAGCCATTTGAGTTGCTGAACATTTGGTGTATTAGGCTTCATTACCTTGTGAAAGATGTGTTGAGCACTCGAGCTTACCTAAGCTGAATGTTTGTATTGTTCATTAGATGCATTAAGTTTTGCATCTTTTTCCTTTTGCATTGTACTAAGAAGTCATAAGTGCTCTTGGTTGAATATCAAAAGCCTTTTCCAGTGTATTGATATTAGTTGGATTCTGTTGCAGAAATATTTCAAATAACGAATTCACAGGCTGGATTCCTAATGAGTTGAAGAACATAGACAATATTCAGTGAGTGTTTGTTTTGAACAATTTTTGACTGAGAATGTAGCCTCTCTCTCTATCTCATATTAACGTAATTACTATCTTGTTTCAAGGACTGGCGGAAATTCATGGTCATTAGGGCCAGCTCCTCCTCCTCCCCCTGGGCAGAAAATTACTCCTCGTGCTAGTAAGCACTCATCAAAGGGTACTGAGAAGTCTGGGCTCGGAGGAGCAGCCATTGCTGGAATAGTACTTGGTGTTTTGGTGGCACTTGGCATGATAATTGCTCTGCTCGCAAGAAAAAGGTCTTCGCCTCCATCACATTATCTTGAAGAAGATAGGCTTAGCCAGCGTAGACCTTTTACTCCTCTTGCATCCCAGGAGTTATCTAATGACAGGCGCACTGAAATGCACAAGGATTTCAGAGGTAAGTATTTGCCTTCAGCATCTCTCCCTCCCTCTCTCCCTCTCCCTCCATCTTGGACAACTCTTTACCACAAATCTTAAAGCATGATCATAAACGATCAACCTAAGCTAATTAAATGTTCAAGTAACATGGTTCGAGAGGGGACTCCTGCAGCACAAGGGACCCTTCATTCAGATTCATTGATGCAACGGAAGTATGCATCTGAATAAAATTGGAAGTTCATTGCCCATTAGAACTAGATGGTAGAAGGGGGTGCATCTGGCCAACGGATGCCGGAGGTTAGTTTAGTAGTTGATTGGCGTGTGGAGAACTTTGTTGAAGTACTCTTCAAGAAAAGTTTCTGCGCCCTCTTCAAGAAATGGAGATCAAAACTTTTTCGTGCTACTCGTTTGCAACTCACTAGCATTTGTGGTGGATCTTCGTCCATATGCTTGTTAAAGATTTTCCCATATGTCACCAAGCCCTATTTTTCTGGTCCCTCACTATTTAGTAGCACGAGGACCTGGAGTAGGGGTAATCATACATGGTCCCAGACCATACATAGTCACATGGATCCATATCATTCACTTGGACCCCTTATTAGGGGTCAAAAGGCATTTCTTAAAAGTGTTTTGCCCGAAAATGCCCGATGAACAGAATAGTTGCTTCCTTTTCCTTCTCTTACAGCTAAAGTTCAACTACCTTATGGGGACATTCCCTTACCAGTTTATTTTAGGATCAAAGTCCTCACCAGTCCCTTGGTGCTAAATTGCTTCGCACCCGAAACCCCAGACGTTTGCCTACCTGCATTATTCCTCAATCGGATTGAGCCCAGGTTCCGAGCCACGTCCAGTTTTTATATTGTCCTGCAGCAGCCCTGATATCTGAGCTAGTGGCACCTTATCCGCTAGCTAGGCAAAATATCTCACCATCAGAGGGGTTGAGGATACGCCCACAATATGTATGCCCTTCACAAATACACCCTCATGCACCAGCACATAAACACAGGCGCACACATGCAGTTGCAGACACAAATACTAGAGAATGATCAGGACCCTGTCTGCACATAATGCCAGTTGCTATACTAGTAATTAGTTTTACTGGCAATTTCGTGATTTTGTCATTCTACTTTTTTCAATGTTTTGTTTGATTTACAAAAATCACACTGTACTGTAACTGATGAGATGTTGTACTGGTTGACAGAAAAGTCATTTGACTCATCCTCTTCAATCACTGTAAAGAATTTGCAGTCGTTGCCTTCAATGACCGTTAAGCCTTTGCAGACTTATCCTTCAATCGGTCTTAAGCCCCCTCCTTCGGAACGCATCAAGTCATTCAGTGATAATGAATTTGCACAACGTATGAATATCAAACGAAGCAGTTCAATTCGTGTTGCGTGCTATTCCCTGGCAGATTTGCAGGCTGCCACTGGTAATTTTGCTACGGGTCGCCTTCTTGGTGAGGGATCACTTGGACGAGTTTATAGGGCTAAATGTTCTGATGGGAAGGTAGACTATGCTTTCCTAACCTTATGTTTGTCCTTCTAAGTAGATTTTGCGTGCTTTGTTTCTTATATAATAAGTTATCTTATCCAGCACCTGGTGGGGGGCGTTGGGAGGCAATTAGGAAGTTTGCATGTTCTTTAGATAGTAGGGGCATCCTTTTAGAAACTTCAAAGTGCGTCAGTAGTTTAAAATCACTTTCAGTGTCGGGGCCACACTTAGCCTATGGCGGGTGATTGCCCACCATAATATTTGAACCATGGAACAGAAATGTAAATATATTAATAAATTTACCACTTACTACCTTAAGTTGACCAAAAAATCAAAAGGTTGCCTACCTTATGGAACTTGATGGTTGTAAACATACTTTTGATGCTCATCATGCCATTATATACCTTAGTGCTTCACCATAATTGTTCTCTTTCACTGACTGGGATTGAACCTATGCCCGAGGCTATATGCATAACCTTTCTTGCTACACCTATTGGCAGCAATTTGTTGCTCGAAGTAGGAATAAGCAAAATAATTTAGCTTTGGAGACGAGCAACTCTTACCAAAAATGTGTTGGTTTAGTGAAAAAGATAAGATTTTACTACGTAGACGTGTCTCTTGAGAATTTTCATGTCTTGTTGATGAGAAATTCTTCATTGCACTATCCTTGAATATTTATCATGGCTATTTTGATGATTTACTAACCTCATGGAAGGCAACATAGATATCTTGCAGTCACCCGTCATCTTCAGCTCGGGATGAGGTTTCTTTTCCTCATGCATTGTTCTCATAATGTAAGGGTTGAAAATGTTATGGGGCCAGTACCGTAGTTGAACTTGTAACTGAATGCTGATAGCTTTTGATGAACTACCAATTATCAATATCAACTGTTTTCTCTGTTTTGGTTAACTATATTACCATCTGGAGACGAGGACTTGGAAAGCTGTAATTTACTTGAATATTCCATGACAAACCAAAGTGGTGCCACATTAGATATTAGCTGAGAGGCTGACCGCCGCCAAGAGATTTCTAGCTAACTTCCTGGCCTACTCTCGTTCTCTTATTGGGAAACTTGTAGAAACTATTTCCTGCAACGACCCCAAATTTTGGCCTGACCACAGTGCAAGGCTTTCCTAAAAAGGCTAGTCAAGTAGGCATCATTGAGATCCGGGGCAGGATTATAAAGCCAATCTCGAACTTCTGACCTGGGATTTTTAGACTTAAACCTTTTGCCACTGACGATGTCAAGTCTTAGTGCAGAAGGAAATGCAACTACTATTACTGCAAAGCTACTTACTTGTGCCTTCTATGTCTGTGCAACTTTTAGGTGTTAGCGGTGAAGAAGATAGACTCCACACTTTTCCACGGCTCGCGAGAGGGAGAATTTCCAGAAATTGTTGCAAACATCTCCAAGCTTCACCATCAGAACATTGCTGAACTTGTTGGTTATTGTTCTGACCAGGGACAGAACATGTTGATCTATGAGTATTTCAGGAATGGTTCACTTCACGAATTCCTACACATGTCAGATGACTTTAGCAAACCACTTACCTGGAATACTCGAGTGAGAATTGCTTTGGGCACAGCTCGGGCTGTTGAGTAAGTTGGATTTTTACTCAACTGGTCATCTGTTTGCTTGCTTTGTCATAAGAGGGATGCATCTATATAGCTTCTCAATTGCATGAATTGAATGCGATATTCCGGTCAGAAATATGTTATTCCAATATGAACAGTAATACCTGGGTACCCGCGGCTCTCCACATGCATATGAGAACCTCTCGAGTCTGGTCTATTCCTGCTTAGATCTCCCCCAACCTCATCATTGATACCTTCTCAAAACTACTCTACCGCAGAATCCCTCCTTCCGAATCTGAAACGAAGTCAAATTGAAGGTAAAGGATCAAATAAACAATAATACCCCAGATTAAGATGAAGGGGGGAGAAGCATGGTCGTAACTACAGAACCCATAGCCTCAGTAAAATCTTCATTTAGAGCGTCTTTATTTTTTCAGTTTCTAAAATTAGCTCAAATGTGGAACACTTCACTATAAAAACAACAGAAAAATCGAATTTTTAAATGTGTTTCTTTCCTCAAATTTTGGAAAACCTGACCCAAACAGGTATCTGAAACGACAACGCTAGGTGCGCAATCATTACATACTGTTGGGTCAAGGCCCCTGTGCAGTGGATTTTGTCCTCTTTAACTATGTGCTTAATTTGTAGCTCCTTTTAAGGATCAGAAATCTCATAATCCTCTTATCAATTAATTGGTTGACAAATTGGGTGTACGTATAGGTACCTTCATGAGGTTTGTTCTCCGTCCTGTGTGCACAAGAACATAAAGTCTTCGAATATTTTACTTGATATTGAACTGAATCCTCGGCTGTCCGACTACGGCTTGGCGACATTTCACCAGGTACTTTTGCTTGATGAATGAAATTCTCTTTTTTCCTGTTAATTCTTAGGAGCAGTTAGAATCATTTTAAAGTAATTTATCTAGTGTAATATACTTATTGTTCTCTGTCTGTCTTGTTTCAGAATTTTTATGTATGTGGTTTCTATTTTTCTGCATTGCCTTGTGTTTCGGATATTCTGTATATATAAATTTTGTTGAAGCTTAACGCTGTTAAACTCTATAAAGCTCTGTCCCAACTACTCTTAAGGAAGTTACTTAAGATACTTTTGCGGCTCAGCATCATTTTAAACCTTGCACGTCAAGGATTTTATATTATTGAATGTTCCCTTATTGTTCTGTTTCCATGGAAGTTTCTTCTTGTTGCACCTCTGTAACTAGCATTTTCGCAGCGTACAAGCCAAAATCTAGGCACAGGATACAATGCTCCCGAATGCACAAAACCTTCGGCTTATACAGTCAAGGGCGATGTTTACAGTTTTGGGGTTGTGATGCTGGAGTTGTTGACAGGTCGAATGCCTTTTGATAGGTAGGTACTATGGTAGATTTAGAGGTCCAATACGTATTTCCGTTCACTATAATATACTGGTCGATATGTGATCAATGACGACCCTTGTTGTAAAGTATCTCATAAAGCTAGCTTGTGCTTTTCCTTTCAGTTCAAAACCAAGATTTGAACAATCTCTCGGCCGGTGGGCTGCCCCACAGCTTCATGATATTGATGCCTTGGCAAAAATGGTGGATCCAGCTTTGCGGGGATTGTACCCTCCCAAGTCACTTTCTCGTTTTGCAGATGTCATTGCCCTTTGCGTGCAGGTGAGTGACAAGGTCGTCTTGCGTCTGTCATGAAATTTTTCTTTGACAAGGTCCGGCATGCATGAATCTATGTGGTGCTTTCAATATTGATGAGTTATCCCAAGTCAGTGAGTACGCTGTTGCATTTTATTTTACGCAGCCGAAATCTTGCTTGTAGCCAATGTCTAATTACTTGGGATACCATTTCTTTTTTTTTCTGTGCCATGTACCGTCCAAACTAAGCGTGTTCTTCTGCCAGCTTCCTATTTGTAGTTGTTCTATACCACCGCATCGCTGTCAAGCGATGGTGAATCGGCAGTCTAATTAACCATATGCCTTGTTTTATCACGAGCGAGTTCTCTTTTTTTTTTTTTTGCCGTGTCTTTACTACATCACTTTTGCTATCTTTTATATGCAGTTGGAGCCCGAGTTCCGGCCACCCATGTCCGAGGTCGTGCAGGCATTAGTCCGGTTAGTCCAACGATCAAGTATGAACCAAACAGGAGACGATCTTAGTGCTTCTCGTAGGTCGGATGACTATGACTAATAGGAACGGATTATCGATGCGCTATACATGATGTAGGTCAGGAAACTTGTATATTCACATTATACTGTGTCGAATGTTACTCTGTAATTAGACCTGGCAAAAATCTATCCGGACCCGTTACCCGAACCGTACCCGGGCCAAAATACCGGGTACGGATACATATTTTGAATACCCGTCGAAAATAGACCCGTACCCGAACCGACCCGTAATTTTTGGGTCGGTCCGGGTCGGATTGCGGGTTACCCGGTTTTCATTCGTATATAATAGTACTTTGTGCCCTAATCACATTTACTCTTTTTTCTTCCCACTTCTCACCTCTCAGACTCCCATCTCTCTCTCTCTCTCTCTCTCTCTCTCTCTCTCTCTCTCTCTCTCACTCACGCCGTCCCCTTCCTCTTTACCATCGCCGTCGCCCCTCTTAGTCGATCGCCATCACGCCGTCTTCCACCTCACTCTGACAACTAACAAAGCCACCGCCGATCGCCACTTATCGTCGGCCATAGCCTCCTCACAGATCTGCGGCGCCACACTCACCTCCTCATAGATCTGCGCCGCCACCTCCTCACCGATCTGCGTCGCCGCCTCCTCACCGATCTGCGCCGCCGCCTCCTCACAGATCTGCGCCGCTCCTCCACCGCCGATCTGAAGTTGCATCACCACCGCGACGCCGCTATTCACCGCTATTCACCGATCTGAAGTTTCATTATTTATGCATGTGATTTTTTTATTTTATTTTAAGAGAAGTGCATATGAATTATGATATGATGTATCTGTTGAAATTTAGTTGTAGTTGTTGTATTTTAGATTGTTAGTACTTAGTAGGAATAGGATTGTATATATATTAGAAATTTAATTTGCTTTATTTTGGATTGTGGGAGGGGAATGGGATATGGTATTTAATATTTCAGTTGATATAATTTTTATTTTTTGGTGAAATGAGGAACACCGAACATGTTAGTTAGCTTAAAAAGCAAAAGAAAGCTGAAAAAGCAAAAGAAATAAAAGAGAAAAAAAAATAGCCCTAGATAGTTGGTATTTTACTATTTTATAGTAATTAATTTTTTTTATAAAAAAATTAATATTTAAATTGTTTACCCGCGGGTAGGGTACGGATCTTAAAAATGGCTATCCCGAAAAAAATTGGGTAAAATTTACTCGACCCTGTTTTACCTGTACCCGGTCGGTTTTTACCCGTACCCGGCGGATTTACCCGTTTGCCAGGTCTATCTGTAATATTTAAATTTGAAGAAATCTCCCATCTAAAACTGTATTCATGGTTAGTGGGGAAGTCATAACACGAAATATACATCCACTTCTGTTTGGCAACTTTCTCATCCTTGTTAGTATTAGATTGAAGAGAATGTTAATCTTAAAATTGGGCCTCTAATGCTGGAGGTTATCTCACCCTTGGCAAGTTAATATTAGTATTAAATTGAAGAGGCCGTATATCTAAAACATGAGCATCCAAAGAGTGAAAACATTTTATATTTTTTTCTTCTTAAAACAAAGAGTGAAAACATGAAGAGAAAAAAAAAAGTCGAGATCGAGTGAATATGAAGAGGTGGTGTTAATTTTTCAGACAGTTGTGCTTAATTAGTCAACTGTCCCGCAGACAGAAAATAACCATAATTGTTCAAAGTTAATTGAGTAGGGGTGGTGACAAATTTATGTCATTTTTTTTGGGCTAATTACACATATGTCCCTGAGGTTAGGGGGTAATTACAGTCGAAGACACAAAGTTTCAAAATGTAACATTCTGTGACCAAACGTGTTTAAAATGTATCAACTGTGTCCATCCGTCAGGGTTCCGTCCAAAAAGTGTACTTTTTTAATGATGTTATCAATACGTATTTTTAAAATGACAATACCACCCTTGTATTGTATATACTGAATAAAATTTTAAACGTTAATTTAAAGATTAGGTTTTGGTTTGTTCCTTGTCTTTTTCATCAATTTTATCAATCAATTTCATGACCTAATTTATCTCAATATGCAAAACAGGGTTTCAAAATGTTCTCAATTTGCAAATTAAGGTTTCAAAACTCTAAGCTATCTTAATCCGCAAAGTAGGGCTTCAAAATATTCTCAATTTGCAAATTAGGGTTTTTAAACCCTAATTTTCTAAATCTGCAAATTAAAGTAGGTGGCAGAGACGGAGGTTAGGGGCATATGCACTCGAGATTGTAATGAACCACTCACGAACCATGATTTACAACCCATTTTATGTTCCACATTTCCAATCTGCATTCTCATGCCTCTGCGTTTCCCTTTCTCCATTAACATGGTGTGCGGTTTTTGTGTGATTGGGCAATTGGCGGTGGTTGCGGAAACTGGGGGGTCGTGGGTGGCTGATGGTGCTGGCTGTCGTGCGATGGCGTGCATCGATGCCTAATGGTGGGTCTGCTCCGACAGCAACCGTGGGTGGGCCGATCTGTGGAAGCTGGCAGTTGTGGTTGTGCGGTCGCCGGCCGTGGGTGGGCCAATCGATGGGGATGTACATTGGTGTTTGGTTGGTGGCAATCGCCGGTGAAGACTAACAGTGGCCGTTATTGGCCATCTGCCCTCGTAAAAAATGGTGTAAGGCATCGAGCAGGAGACTGGTGCCTACGGTGGTGGCCCGTTACTCGGTGGCGGGCAGTGGGCGTGGCAGCCCAGAGTGGGTTGCCGGTGAAGATGGATGGTGATGGTGGGAGAGAGAGAGAGAGAGAGAGAGAGAGAGAGATAAAAGAACACAGAAATTTTAATGAATGGCATTTATATAAATTTTAATGAATAATATTTGTAAATTAGATTCCAAAGTTAGGGGCAAATAGGTCTTTTTGTCAAAATCGTTAAGTATTTTTGTATTCCGCCTGGTCAACGGACATAAGTGTAATTATTGCAAAATATTATCCTCGCGTGTAATTACCCCCAAACCTCAGGGACATAGGTGTAATTAGCCTTTTTTTCAAGTGCCATCACTCAGTTAAGCAGATGATCATCTTAATTGAGTAGGGGTGGTGCCCGGACGACTCTCGTTGCCCGTCATTCGGGCACTGTCTTTGCAACCCCTGTCGTCCATGCCCGTGCACCGTCACAGCGACCCCCTTCGCCTGCGTCCGCGCGCCCCACAACGCTTGTCGCCCGTCACCCAAACGTCGTCTCCGCTACGCTCGTCACCCATCACCCAGGCGCCGTCTCTGAGACGTTTGTCGCCCGTCGGCCAGGTGCTGTCTCCGCAACTCCCGTCGCCCACGCCCACACGCCATCTTCGCAATGCTTGTCCCCCGTCGCCCGGGTGCTGTCTCCGCGAACCCCGTCTCCAGGACGCCGTCTTTGCAACCCCTGTCAACGTCGCCCCCGCGTCGTCACCATACACATTCCGCCGTGCCCATGCACCGTGCCGTTGATACAGCTGTGCCCCTGGCTCTCTGTCACACTACCATGCCCCTGGCACCATACACCCCGCCGCGCCCATGCGCCACGACCCTGATACAGTCGCTCCCCTTGGCTCTCTGACACGCTACCGTGCCCCCGACATCTTACTTACTTCGTCTCGCCCATGCGCCGCACTGCTGATACAATTGTACCCCTTGGCTCTCTATCGCACTACCACGTTCCTTGCATTGGTCTATCCTTTCACCACACCAAGTGCAAATTGCCTTGGTCGTGGAACATGCTTGTTTTGTTCAAAAATCCCTGTTTTTCAACCATGGGTCCAAGGAATTTAAACGCGATCTAAAACCGGCTAGACAGAGGCATCCCCCTGTTGAGATGATGATGTCATCACGTGACACGTGGTGCTCCCTGGGAGTGACACGTCACCGAGGGGTCCACAGCTGCGGGTGTCTTTTCACAAAATCGAGGCAAAGTCATCTTCGAGCCCAATCTCCATGCTCTAGGCAGAGTCATCTTCAAGCTCTAGGCAGTCCATTTTCAAGCTCCAGGCAGTCCACTTTCAATCTTTATTTCAAACACTTTTAAAGGACCATTCTACACCTGCCTCTAGACAAGTAAATGAGAGTGTTTTTCTCATCATCCTCTAGTACTTCCTTCGTATTCTCAAACCAATAGACATCCTCTACATGTTATCTTTGTTATCTCACCAAGCTCCTAATTAACTCCTAACCAAGTCTTGCTACACATTTACACAAAATTTGCACAAACTTTGCAATTTGGGTCATTCGACTTAATAATCTTACTGGACAGCAGCCAAACTCATGTCCCGGTAGTTTCCTTCATATTCAAGCAGCATCACATTCTGAAATGTCTTTGAACTTACATGAAACGCAGTGATTGCGCACTTCTTCTTGTCAAGAATGTGCAGAGCACTACCAACCTCGCACCGCCACGTTCCCTTAGTGGAGAAATCATTAGAACTTCAATCTCACTCTGGGGAAATCCTCACTAGCAGAATCACGATCATTACTAGCGAAATCGTGATCTTCACTAGCGGAATCTTCACTAGTGAAATCTTCACTAGCGGAATCTTCACTAGTGAAATCTTCACTAGCGGAATCCTTTGGCTCGACCTGGACAATCTGAAGCACTTTGTAATCTTCACTAGAGGAATCGTAACCTAGCCCATAATCAACGGTTTTTGATGATAGAGAGCATTACAGATGTCTTGTAAGAGCCCACCTCTAAAACTTGGGTCTCGAGAACCTTAAATGGAAAGAATGTAGTTGAGCTGATCAGGATCCTGGAACAACCTAAGTTTTGAGGAAGAAGTTGGCATGCCTCTTGTTTAGTGTTATCAAATGTCATGACTTTTGTTAGTTTAGGGTGAATCAGTGTTTTGTTTCCTTATGTAATCTAGTAATCTACCATTAGTTGCAGTTTTGCGAGTATCAGTTTAGGCATGAGGGAATATATCTTGATGTTGTTGATCATTAGTTTATTGCCAGCTGTTTGATAATAACTTTAGAAATTATGATGTATTCTTCTACAACAATATTCGTAACCGAACTCTTTATTCTAAACTTGAGTTGTGTATATTCCGACAAAAGGTTAATACTGCGTCATAAGAAATCCACCACCTCCAGTGGACCCCTGACCACCATGTCCTTGAAAATCCAACCTCTAACATCGAAATCCGCCGTCAATGGCCATAAAAGAATAAAGCAATTCAAGATTGGGGCTTCGACGATGAGATTGCAATAGATTATTTACAGAGGTTTTAGATGGTCCATATTATGAACTGAAGACATGAAAAGTGAAGCCAATAAGCGTAAGCATTTTCAGAAGAACCACGAAACTTCATTTTAATGTAGTAACAATAGATTCCGTAAGTTCGGAACAAAGGGTACATTCTCACGTACTCGGTATAATAATGAAGCTAAAGATATTTGGCATGCCAAAAGACTTGGTATCATCAAGAAATTGATAACAACATGATGGATATTGAAGTAGAAAATCTCTACTTTTTCTTTATTATATTCCATGAGTTATTCTCATTTCCCCACAACATACAAGTGGTAAATATGATCAAATCCTAAATCTAAGAGCAGCAATGTTATTCTCCAGAAAAACGTAAGGATGAGTTCTGTTACTACAGAGGCTGACAGACATGACTCATTGAGCTCCTTCTCATCTTCTTCCTCTTCGTATATTATCCAGCTCATCTGTCTCCCCTCTGGTCTCCTTTGTGTTTCCTTCTATATCATCTCCAGCGGTTCCTACCAAAACAACCATATCAAAAACATTGAATTCCCATTTATGTTGTTCCCAAGACAAACAAAAGTATCAGCTAACATGAAGGCGGAGCATCTACTAGGCATATGGCGTTTAGGCCTGGCGAGACATTTAGTTCACCAGAAAAAAAAGTACGATTCTCTCTTGCTTGCCGACTCAACTAGCAGGATGCCTGGTTTGCAGTCGGTCTAACGTACGAGAAAGACCCTTCATGAAGGACACTGGTCAATTCTAAGACCACATTCAATAGTCTTCCTTTAATTCTGCCCCGATGACAATAAAGAAGATTAGAAGTCAAAGTAGTCATAATTTCCACACAATTGAACTCTAGGATTTACCTTCGGAATTGCGACCCTCAGATTTATGTAACGATAGATCAGATGGACCACATAATCGGCCACTTTCCAGTGCCTGCTGCAGGGCTGCAGCTTCTGCTGTAACAGTGGAGTTATAATTGGCAATCCAATCCACGGCATGCAAACACTCTACCTTTCCGTGCATGTTCCGAGCTATCATTCCGATAGTGCCTCCACGAGAGTCCCAATCCCCAGCACAGTTAACCTTTAACCATCCTTGTTGAGGAGGGAGCCAATGAGCCTGTGCTTCCTCCTCATTAGGTCGGTTTGGCAAAGCAGCATTATCGTCATAAACTCTTCCACAGCCACTGACGGGAACCATGCTCGCAACACAAATGAATTCTTCTTCACACAGATAATCGTGTCGTTGTTCCCATCTAACTGCTAGGACGTTCAAAATCTCACTTGTCAAGTCATGTCAAATTAAACTTGATTTGAGCATAATTTTTTTTTGCCAAAATCAAGCAGAATTAAAGTCAATCCTCTGTAGCAGAAGAGAATCTTGAAGCCCATTGGTGAATAAACAACAGGGACAGGAGGAGGAAAGGCCACGTTATGGTTTTCAAGCATGACCGATAATTGTTTCGTCCAAGAATCACCATTTTTCAACCATAGTTCTAAGGAATTTAAACGTGATCTAAAACCGGCTAGATAGAGGCATCCCCCAAGTTCCGCCAAACTCATGTCCTGGTAGTTTCCTTCATATTCAGGCAGCAACACATCCTGAAATGTCTTTGGACTTACATGAAACGCAGCGATTGCGCACTTCTTCTTGTTCAGAATGTGCAAAGCGCCGCCAACCTCGCACCGCTACGTTCAAATCATTAGAAACTTCAATCTTACATCATGGGTTACGCGTCAAGCTGTAAACATAAGCTCTGGGGAAATCCTCACTAGCAGAATCGTACTCTTCACTAGCGAAATCCTTTGGCTCGACCTGGATAATCTAAAGCACTTTGTAATCTTCACTAGCAGAATCGTAACCTAGCCCGTAATCAAGGGTTTTGATAATAAAGAGCGTTACAGATGTCTTGTAAGCTCCCTCCTCCAAAACTCAGGTCTCGAGAGCCTTAAATGGAAAGAATGTAGTTGAGCTGATCTGGATACTGGAACAAGCCAAGTTTTGAGGAGGAAGTTATCATGTCTTAGTGTTATCAAATGTCATGGATTTTGTTAGTTTAGGGTGATTCAGTGTTTTGTTTCCTTATGTAATCTACCATTAGTTGCAGTGCTGCGAGTATCAGTCTAAGCATGAGGGAATATGTCTTGATGTTGTTGATCACTAGTTTATTGCCAACTGTTTGATAATAACTTTAGAATTTATGATGTATTCTTCAACATCATTATTCTTAACTGAACTCTTTATTTTAAACATGAGTTGTGTATATTCCAACAAAAGGTTAATACTGCGTCATAAATAATCGAGTCCTGTAAGAAATCCACCACCTTCAATGGACTCCTGACCACCATGTCCAAGAAAATCCAACCTCCAACATCGAAATCCCCCTTCAACGGACACAAAAGAATAGAGCAATTCAAGATTGGGGCTTCGACAATGAGATTACTGTAGATTATTTACAAGAGGTTTTAGATGGTTCATATTATGAACTAAAGACATGAAAAGTGAAGCCAATAAGCGTA
This sequence comes from Escallonia herrerae, assembly GCA_033070095.1. Classification (NCBI taxonomy): domain Eukaryota; kingdom Viridiplantae; phylum Streptophyta; class Magnoliopsida; order Escalloniales; family Escalloniaceae; genus Escallonia; species Escallonia herrerae. Next base: position 180,596 of record JAVXUP010001106.1, read on the forward strand.
AGCATTTTCAGAAGAACCACGAAACTTCATTTTAATGTAGTAATAGTAGATTCCATAAGTTGGGAACTAAGGGTACATTTTCACGTACTCGGTATAATGATGAAGCTAAAGATATTTGGCATGCCAAAAGACCTGGAACCATAAAGAAATCGTTAACAACATGACGGATACTGAAGTAGAAAATCTCTACTTTTTCTTTATTATATTCCATGAGTTATTCTTACATCCCACAACATAGGAGTGGTGGATATGATCAAATCTCAAATCTAATAGTAGCAATGTTATTCTCTAGAAAGACGTAAAGATGGGTTCTGCTACTACAGAGGTTGACAGACATGACTCATTGAGCTCCTTCTCATGTTCTTCCTCTTCGTATATTCTCCAGCTAATTTGTCTCACCAGTGGTCTCCTCTATGCTTCCTTTTATATCATCTCCATCGGTTCCTATCAAAACAACCAAATCAAAACATTAAATTCCCATTTATGTTGTTCCTTTGTAATAATAGAGCAAGGAAATGAGTACAAGACAAATAAAAGTATCAGCTAACCTGCAGGTGGAGATCTAGTAGGCATATGGCGTTAAGGCCTGGCGGGACATTTAGTTCACGAGAAAAAAGAAATATGATTATCTCGTGCGTGCCAACTCAGCCGATCCTCTCTTGCGTGCATCTCAGCCAGCTGGCCATCTGGTTTGCGGTTAGTCTAACCTGCGAGAAAGACCCTTCAAGAAAGACACCGGTCAATTCGGAGACCACATTCAAAAGTCTCTCATTAATTCTGCCCCGGCGACAATAAAGAAGATCAAAAGTCAAAGCAGCCATAATTTCTGCATAATCGAACTCTAGGATAACCTTCGGAATTGCGACACATAGATTTGCATAAAGATAGATTAGATGGACCACATAATTGGCCACTTCCACTGCCTGCTGCATGGCTGCAGCTTTTGCTGTAGCAACAAAGTTACAATTGGCAGTCTCATCCACGGCATGCAGACACTCTACCTTTCCGTGCATGTTCCAAGCTATCACTCTGATAGTGCCTCCACGAGAGTCCCAATCCCAAGAACATTTAACCTTTAACCATCTTTGTTAAGGAGGGAGCAAATGAGACTGTGCTTCGTCTTCTTAAGGCCAGTTTGGCAAAGCAGCGTTATCGTCATAAACTCTTCCACGGCCACTGACGGTAACCATGCTCGCAACACAAACAAATTCTTCTTCACACGAATCATCATGTCGTTGTTCCCATGTAACTGCTAGGACGTTCAAAACCTCACTTGTCAAGTCATGCCAAATTAAACTCGATAAGGGTTTAATCTTTTTGCCAAAATCAAGCGGAATTAAAGTCGATCCTCTGTAGTAGAAGAAAATCTTATCTCCCATCGGTGAATAAACAAGGGTATAGGAGCAGGAAAGGCAGCGTTTTGGTTTTCAAGCATGTCCGATAATTGTTTCTTCCAAGAATCACTGTTTTTCAACCATAGGTCCAAGGAATTTTAACATGATCTAAAACCGGCTAGACAGAGGCATCCTTAGTTCTGCCAAACTCATGTTCTGGTAGTTTCCTTCATATTCAGGCAGTGGCATATTCTGAAACATCTCTGAACTTACATGAAACGCAGTGATTGCGCACTTCTTCTATTCAAGAATGTGCAAAGCGCCGCCAACCTTGCACCGCCACGTTCCCTTGGCGGAGAAATCATTAGAAACTTTAATCTCCTGCCACGAGTTGCGCGTCAAGCTGTAAACATAAGCTCTACGGAAATCCTCACTAGCGTAATCGTAATCTTCACTGGCGAAATCGTGATCTTCACTAGCGCAATCCTTTGGCTTGACCTGGATAATCTAAAGCACTTTGTAATCTTCACTAGTGGAATCGTAACCTACCCGTAATAAACAATTTTGATGATACAGAGCTTTATAAATGTCTTGTAAGTGCACTCCTCCAAAACTCGGGTCTCGAGAGCCTTAAATGGAAAGAATGTAGTTGAGCCGATCCGGATCTTGGAACAAGCCAAGTTTTGAGGAGCAAGTTGTCATGTCTCTGTGTTTAGTGTTATCAAATGTCATGGCTTTTGTTAGTTTAGGGTGATTCGGTGTTTTGTTTTCTTATGTAATCTAATAATCTACCATTAGTTACAGTGCTGCGAGTATCAGTCTAAGCATGAGGGATTATATCTTGATATTGTTGATCATTAGTTTATTGTCAACTGTTTGATAATTACTTTGAAAATTATGATGTATTCTTTTGCAGCATTATACTTAATTGAACTCTTTATTATAAACTTGAGCTGTGTATATTCCGACAAAAAGGTTAATACTGCGTCATAAATAATTGAGTCCCGCAAGAAATCCACCACCTCCGATGGAGCCTTGACCACCATGTCCAAAAAAAATCCAACCTCCAACATTGAAATCCCTCATCAACGACCACAAAAGAATAGAGCAATTCAAGATTGGGCTTCGGCGATGAGATTGCAGTATATATTATTTACAAGAGGTTTTAGATGGTCCATATTATGAATTGAAGACATGAAAAGTGAAGCCAATAAGCTTAAGCAATTTCACAAGAACCACAGAACTTTATTTTAATGTAGTAACAGTAGATTCCATAAGTTGGGAACTAAGGGTGCATTCTCACGTACTCGATACAATAATGAAGCTAAAGATATTTGGCATTGCAAAAGACCTGGAACCATCAAGAAATCGATAACAACATGATGGATACTGAAGTAGAAAATCTCTACTTTTCCTTATTATATTCCTTGAGTTATTCTCACATCCCCACAACATAGGAGTGGTGGATATGATCAAATCCCAAATCTAATAGCAGTAATTTTATTTTCTGCAAAGATGTAGAGATGGGTTCTGTTACTACAGAGGCTGACAGACATTATGATGTATTCTTCTACAGCATTAGTCTTAACTGAACTCTTTCTTCTAAACTTGAGCTGTGTATATTCAGACAAAAAGGTTAATACTGTGTCATAAAAATTGATTCTCACAAGAAATCCACCACCTTCAATGGACCCCTGACCACCATGTCCTTGAAAATCCAACCTCTAACATCGAAATCCCTCGTCAACGGCCACAAAAGAATAAAGCAATTCAAGATTGGGGCTTCGACGATGAGATTGCAGTAGATTATTTACAAGAGGTTTTAGATGATCCATATTATGAACTGAAGACATGAAAAGTGAAGCCAAAAAGTGTAAGCATTTTCAGAAGAACCATGAAACTTCATTTTAATGTAGTAACAGTAGATTCCGTAAGTTGGGAACTAAGGGTACATTCTCACGTAGTCGGTATAATAATGAAGCTAAAGATATTTGGCATGCTTAAAGACTTGGAACCCTCAAGAAATCGATAGTAACATGATGGATACTGCATTAGAAAATCTATACTTTTTCTTTAGGGCTAATTACACCCATGTCCCTGAGGTTTGGGGGTAATTACACGCGAGGACACAAAGTTTCAAAATGTAACACTTATGTCCATTGATAAACGGAATACAAAAATACTTAACGGTTTTAACAAAAAGACTTGATTGCCCCTGACTTTAAAATCAATTACCCACTTAATTTACTGTTTATTCTTCCTCTCCCCACACCCAGCACCCACCCTCACCCCCACGCGTCTGCCTCTTCTCTCCCTACACCCAGCACCCACACCCCCCCCACGCCGTCTGCCTTCCCCTTCCCCGTCAGCGCAGTAGCAGGCCCTTCGGCGAGGCACCGGCGCCGCAAGATCGCGGTCGCCATACCGATCTGCCTGTCGCGGTCGCCATACCTCCGTACCCCGCGCCGCGAGATCGCAAGCATCACCGAGCTACGTCGCGACACCGACCTCCTCCATCGAGATGCGTGCCACCGTGACCACCAGCAAGGCAGCGCCGTCACCACCACGATGGGCTTGCACCATCGCGCCCACCGGTGCGATCGATGCCTGGTGGTGGGTCTGCTCCGATAGCGACGGTGGGTGGGCCGATCTGTGGAAGCGAGCAGTTGTGGTTGTGCTGTCGCCGGCCGTGGGTGGGCCGATCGATGGGGATGTACATTGGTGTTTGGTTGGTGGCAATCGCCGGTGAAGAATAGCAGTGGCCGTTGTTGGCCATCTGCCCTCGCCGAAAATGGTGTAAGGCGTCGAGCAGGAGACTGGTGCCTACGGTGGTGGCCCGTTGTTGGGTCATGGTGGTCTGATCAGTTGAGTTTGTGGCCGGCGGTGGTGGGGAGGGGGGCTGCTGGCGGCATGGGGCGGCAGAGGGAGGCTGCCGGCGGTGATTTCAGATTTAGGATTTAAATTGTGGAGAGAGAAAATTATACTTTTTGTGACGATATACTGTACATGGGTAGTATTGCCATTTTCAAAATACGTAATGACGAAAATTATACTTTTTGGACGGAATACTGACGGTTGGATAAAAGTGTTACTTTTTTTAACGTTTTTGGTCACGTATGTTACATTTTGAAACTTTGTGTCCTCGGGTGTAATTACCCCCAAACCTCAGGGACATGGGTGTAATTAGCCCTTTTCTTTATTATATTCCATGAGTTATTCTCACATCCCCACAACATCGGAGTGGTGGAATAACAGCAATGTTATTCTCTAGAAAGACATAAAGATGGGTTTCGTTACTATAGAGGCTGACAGACATGATTCATTGAGCTCCTTCTCATCTCCTTCCTCTTCATATCTTCTCCGGCTAATCTTCCTCTTCTCATCAATTCCTATCAAAACAATCATACAAAACATTGAATTCCCATTTATGTTGTTCCCTTGTAATAATAGAGCAAGGAAATGTGTACAAGACAAACAAAAGTATCAGCTAACCTGCAGGTAGAGCATCTACTACGCATATAGCGTAAAGACTTGGTGGGACATTTAGTTCACCAGAAAAAGAAGTACGATTCTCTCTTGCATGCCGACTCAGCGGATTCTCTCTTGCGTGCCGACTCAGCCAGCTGGCTGCCTGGTTTGCGGTGGGTCTAACATACGAGAAAGACCCTTCACGAAGGACACCGATCAATTCGAAGACCAAATTCAACAGTCTCCCTTTAATTCCGCCCCGACAACAATAAAGAAGATTATAAGTCATATGGACCACATAATCGGCCACTTCTACTGCCTGCTGCAGGGCTGCAGCTTCTGCTATAACAGCAAAGTTACAATTGGCTATCCAATCCACGGCATGCAAACACCTTACCTTTTCGTGCATGTTCCGAGCAATCACTCCGATAGTGCCTCCATGAGAGTCCCAATCCCCAGCACAGTTAACCTTTAACCATCCCTGTTGAGGAGGGAGCCAAGGAGACTGTGCTTCCTCCTCATTAGGCCGGTTTGGCAAAGTAGCGTTATCGTCATTAACTCTTCCATGGCCACTGACGGGAACCATGCTCGCAACATAAACGAATTCTTCTTTACACGGATCATCATGTCGCTGTTCCCATGTAACTGCTAGGACGTTCAAAACCTCAATTGTCAAGTCATGCCACATTAAACTTGAAAAGGGCATAATCTTTTCACCAAAATCAAGCGGAATTAAAGTCGATCCTCTGCAGCAGAAGATAATCTTTTCGCCCATCAGTGAATAAACAATGAGGACATGAGCGGGAAAGGCCGCGTTTTGGTTTTCAAGCATGACCGATAATTGTTTTGTCCAAGAATCACCGTTTTTCAACCATAGGTCCAAGGAATTTAAATGTGATCTAAAACTGGCTAGATAGAGGCATCCCCCTAGTTCCGCCTAACTCATGTCCCAGTAGTTTCCTTCATATTCAGGCACCGACACATTCTGAAACGTCTCTGAACTTATATGAAACGCAACGTTTGCGCACTTCTTCTTGTCAATAATGTGCAGAGTGCTGCCAACCTTGCACCGCCATGTTCAAATCATTAGAAACTTCAATCTCATGCCACGAGTTGTGCGTCAAGCTGTAAACATAAGCTTTGAGAAAATCCTCACTAACGGAATCATAATCTTCACTAGCAGAATCGTGATCTTCACTGGCGGAATCTTCACTAGCGGAATCCTTTTGCTCGACCTGGATAATCTGAAGCACTTTGTAATCTTCATTAGCATAATCATAACCTTGCCCGTAATTAACGGTTTTGATGATAGAGAGCATTACAAATGTCTTATAAGCGCCCTCTTCCAAAACTCGGGTCTTGAGACCCTTAAGTGGAAATAATGTAGTCGAGCTGATCAGGATCCTAGAACAAGCCAAGTTTTGAAGAGGAAGTTGTCATGTCTCTGTGTTTAGTGTTATCAAATGTCATGACTTTTGTTAGTTTAGGGTGATTCAGTGTTGTTTCCTTACGTAATCTACCATTAGTTGAAGTGCTGTGAGTATCAGTCTAAGCATGAGGGAATATGTCTTGATGTTGTTGATCACTAGTTTATTGCCAACTGTTCGATAATCACTTTGGAAATTATGATGTATTCTTTTACGGCATTATTTTTAACTGAACTCTTTATTTAGTTGGAAAACGTAGCTAGAACATAGTAAAATATAAGACTTACTTCTTACAGAAGTGCAGAAGTTAGAGTATTTATTCACGGCACTTGTCTACAAGACATAACTAGTTAGAATGATCACTATGTCCAGTTCTAAATAGGGGAAAGTAGGGAATGACCCCCTCTACTTTACACGTTGTGCGTTTTGTCCCCCTCCACTTCAAACTTAAGCACTAAACTCCCCCGCAGTTTAAGAAAATGGGCACTTTAGACGGTTCCGTTATGAACAGCGTGAAATGATCAAAATACCCTTATTTCCTTGCCTATTTAAGTTTAATGCCATTCTAGTTTAAAAAATTAGAGTTCTCAAATTAGGGTTTACAATTTTAAAATCCTCATTTCCAAATTAGGTTTCTCTTCTCCTTCCCCCTTACCCGTCGCCGCAAACCCCTCCCTGTCGCTACATGCCCACATCCTCCCCCTACCCTGTCGCCATTAACTGGTGGCGTTTGTGTATGGTGGTTGTTTTTTATGGCTTGACCGGCCGTGGTGGTACAGGTGGGTACATATGGTTTTTGTTCTTTTTGATTGGGTTGGAATTGACGCCAGGGGTGGGCTGATTGAATGGTGTTGGGGTGTGATGAAGTTACGATGGGGGTCGTGGTGGCAGTGGATCGTGGTGGGGTAGCACCACAAGTGGTGGTCGGGGGAAACGACGGTGGGCCGAGCTAGCGGTGTGCAGTGGAGGAGAAGAAGTCAGACAATGAGTTTGCGGAGGTGGAGATGGTGGTTTCGCGGTAGTGGCGGCATTTGAGATTGTTGGTGGCCTGTGCAGTCGAGGAGGAGTTGAACGGGTTGAGTTCCCAAAGGTGAAGATGGTGGTTTCGCAGTAACAATGACGTTTGGGTTTGTTGGTGGCCTGTGCGGCGGAGGAGAAAGAGAGGTGGGTCAAATGAAGGGGAGACGAAGGTACGATGGTTCAATTGAAGGGGAGAGGTGGGCTAATTGAATGGTGTTACGGCGGCGAGGTAAACCGAGCATTCGGACACCGAAGATCCCCTCCCCCTTCCTCTATCCTTGTCTGAAACCCCCACTATCTCAATACCGAACACGCTCGAAGCCCTGCCGGACGAGGAGGAGGATGTTGAGCTGCCTCCGCCGTCGCTAGCCGCGGCTGAGTGCCGGGGAGCGCCGCCGGCATGGCTGTCTTGTAAACTAACATGAGGGGAGGTGGTGTCTGGAGTTGCCATTGTACACACCCAGAGAAGGGAACATTGAATGCCTGCCCGCCACAGGTTGGGAGCTCTGGTCTCCAATGGCTCTCAACCTGTAGTGGAGAAATTCTGGTTGTATGATCCTTTTCTCTCCGATGGGTACTATTGATTGAAAAAGGCCTGTGTGAGCTAGAGGGATGGAGAGAGGTCGAAGAAATGTGGGAAGAAGGCAAGAAGGTCTCTGTGCAGACTGCAGAGAGATTTTACTGAGATGGGCTGCTTGCTCTAAACCCAGTTTACAGCAAATTAAAAGACAAATGGGCAAAATTGTCATTTTAAAAAAAAAACTTTAGTCAACGCATGTGTTGACCACGCGCCGTTTATTTTAACAGTTTCCGTCTAAAGTGCCAATTTTCTTAAACTGCGGGGGAGTTTAGTGCTTAAGTTTGAAGTGGAGGGGGGCAAAACGCACAACGTGTAAAGTAGAGGGGTCATTCCCTACTTTCCCCGAGATTTAACCTATATATATATATATACACACCTGTATGCCGCTCCAGAAAAAGGAATATCTATGTGCACGTGTGCCACTTCGGGTAGCAAGGTCAAGACACTGAGTAGCAACAGCTGGTGTGCACGTGTACCGGTAGAGTGGCAATTATGTAATTACATGGATAAAGAGGGGCAATGTGTTTAAATCGATGGAGATGATATAGATATAGAATCACGCGTACAACTATGCCTAACGTAAGTTCCTTTTGAGCCAAGGGTACTTGGGTCATTTTGTCATAATTCTTTCGCCGCAGTATTTTCTTCTTCCTCTATTTATCCGGAGAAACCCTAGTATCTAATGCCACAAGCGGCGGCGGCGGCGGCTTCTGTTGTTGCAACTTACGTGATGTCACCCTCATCCGATACCGATGACGGTGCTGCTCTCGAAGGCATATGCACGGTGTTGGACCAGCGGCTGTCCGCCTTGTCCGCCGTTGCGGACGCCGTGGCAGCCTTGTCTTGCGAGGCCCTGACGGCCGACGTTACCGCCGCTTTTGCCTGGGTTTCCACTGTTTCCGCCGACGGTTCTTCCTCCGACAAAGACATCGTCGCCGTCGCCAGTGATTTCAAGGTATTGCTCAAGGACTCCAAACTCACCGTTAAGCAGCTCCTCCACGATAATCCCAGTATCACATTCATTCCCGCCTTTCATGGCCATTTGAGGTCTGTTGCCAGATCAGTGCGGCTCGAATTGAAGTCCTCCTCCACCCGGACCTGGAGCATGAAACTTGCTGCGGTTGTTTCATCCTTGGAACTGCCCCTGCTAAATGTCGGTGAGGCCAGTTTGGGACGAGCCAAGCTCTGTCTTCTTGCCAGTAGTTTGCTGGAGTGCTTCAACTCCAAGGCCGCCGGATGGCCTGACCTCGATGCTATCCAGGAAATAGTTAAGTCCTCCCGAGCTGCCTATCTCAGAAAGGATTATGTCAAGACTATAAATGACGTGTGCGATCTATGTGATCTTGTGAGGAAGATTCTTTCTTGGGAGGCATTCACCGCAATTGTCTCCCTCGAGGGAAGTGAACTGCTCGAAAAATCTCGTGGCACGTTTAAGGCAGAGGGAAGTGAGGGTAATGCCAAGCCGGACAAGAAGAGGGAGAAGAAGAAGAAGAAGGTCATGGGAAAGGGGACTACTGACTTGATTCAGTTTATTAAGGAAGAGTTGCAGCTCGAGACAACCGAGGGTGTTGAAATCTCAACCTCGGTGGAGAAATGGGCGCAGGGTTTCCTCTTGTTGTTCGATCCAAATGATTTCCGTTTTAAATCTCTGCGGGACAAAGTGAAAGAAATCGTGGACAGTAATGAAAGTAGAAGGCTTCCCAAGCTTCCCAAGGTAATAAATTGTGAGTTGGTTGTGGAGTTTGATCCAGGTTAACTTTAGTATGTTTAATTCAATATTTTCTTGCTATTAGCTTTGGTCTTGGGAAAAGATTATGATAAACTGGGAGAAAACAATATAGTCTCTCTTTTTTGTTAGTTGATACGAGCATATTGACATGATTGATGCCATGCATTAGTGCTACAATCTTCTCCACAGTATCACAAAGGAGGTACAACTTTGGAAGTTCTTGGAAATTGAGAAAGATTAGATTCATGTTATTTCTTATTGGTAGGTAGCTAAAGCAGAGATCGGAGCTCTTTTCGAGGGTCTTTTGGGGGCATGTTTCTCGTATTGTAGATTAGCTTCTGTTGCTCATGTAATATGAATTACATCCTTCTGTAATTTTGTTTTTAAGAATCTACGTAGTTAATCAAAATTTGATCCCGGTGAAGGCAACCGAGGTGTAGCTCGTCCTGCAGAAATTGTGTGTTTTAATGTGTCATGATGCATTTGTTTTACTATTAAAGTCTGTCTAGTTAATTCTTAAAGTGGTCCATTTTCCTTGCATAACAGGGGACTCGTGATTTTGCAAAGGAGCAGATGGCAGTAAGAGATAAAGCATTTAAAATTATAACTGACGTGTTCAAGAGGCATGGTGCGATGGCCCTGGATACCCCTGCCTTTGAATTGAGAGAAACTCTGATGGATAAATATGGAGAAGATTCAAAATTGGTTTATGATTTAGCCGACCAGGTTAGACATTGTTGCCAATTTTAGTTTTGAGGAAATATTTTAATTTAAATGGTTATCTTTTTATGTGTGTGCACTTTCATGTACATATGCTAATCGGGCCGACCTCTCCCCTCTTTTATGTGTCTGAGATATTTGACTTTGCTCCTCCCTCAAGAGCTTGCTTTAAGCTAAAACTGGAGATAGTCTCAGACTATAAAAAGGAACATAAGCTATAAGTGATGTACTTTTTTCATGTAGCTGCCAACTTTAGGCTCTTTAGATACCAGATTCTCCAACTCTGCACCCCCCTTCCCCCACTTTTCTGCGTTCCCTTCTCCAAATTGAAACAAAAGGCGTTCATCATATTGCCTTCCCCAGGTAACACACAAGCATTAGTCACTTAGCAGAGTCGTGGTAGGAATTCGCTATGATCAAGTCACGATTCTTTCCCAAAAAGAATCTACTTTTACACTCCAAAGAAACGTATATTCTCCTTTTCTTGAGCTTCTTTCTCATGCCATCCACCACATTGCTTAGTCAGAGCTCTACCGCTCGCTTACCAGACTGCATAACAATGAAACTCGTGCATGTTTTTCAACTATCAGGTTGGAACACCCTGATTGCTGTAGTGAAAGAGAAGGGGGAGAAAAGAAATGATTAAGAGTATAAGAAGAGAAAAGAGACTCCGATTTTTCTTGCGAAAGAAAAGAGGAGAGAAGAATATCTAATTCTTTGAGTCCGTGTGTATATATATATATATATATATATATATATATATATGGGAGCCGATCCTTGTCTACCGGTAGAGAAATTGTTATTTCTCCACCATAAATCTAGCCGTCCACGTGTACGTGTACTCGTGGACGGCTCAGATGTGTTTTTTTTTTCTTGAAAAAGTTACAACCGCTGCTCTTTCATGCGGTTGCAAAATTTGACAATAATGCCCTGCTAAGCTGAAAAAACCCCAACCGCAAGAAAGACTAGTGGTTGGGGACCCACGGGAGCACACCCAACCGCAACAAAGTGTAGCGGTTGGCCATCACCCCCAACCGCTACACTTTGTTGCGGTTGGTCATCATTGCAATTTTTTTTAAGCATTCTCCATTTCTCTCCATTTCGTAGCATGACCCACATTTTTTTTAATGCCAACCGCCACTAAGTGTAGCGGTTGGTATTTTTATTTTGCTCTTCTCTTCTTGGTTCTCATATATATATATATATAATAAAAAGGACGGGTTCTCATATATATATATATATATATATAATAAAACCCCCCCAACCGCCACACTTAGTGGCGGTTGGCATCATGCATTTTTTTCCTTTGCCTTGTCCTATTTTGCCTTTGCCTTGTCCTGTCGCGTGATGTCCTTTTCCCTCCTGTGATGTCCTTTTTTCAGAAATGCCATGTCAATGCAGCTCATAGCTCGGCCGGACAGTTCTCTGGAATTTTTTCTTTTACAGCCTTTGACTACACTCATCTCACTGCTCACTCATGGATCTATTTTTTTCTCTGTCTTCTTTCTTCTCTCTCCCTCACTTTTCTCTCTTTATAAATTGTTCTGCCCGACTCTTTCTCGACAGAGCCCTTTCTTTCACTCTCCATCATCTTTACTAACTCTCTTCGAGGAGAGGTGGGCCAAGTTAATGGATGACTACTATTTGCAGTCATGAATGGTTGCAAGCGTTGTATGAGATCAAGACACAGTAGGTCGGTGCCTACACCAAAAAGTTTTTTGCAGTCGGAATAACGACGACCTCGAAAAGCGAAGGTATGAATGCATTCTTTGATGGGTACGTAGGTAATTCTTCAAGTATAAAAGAGTTCGTACTAGAGATGCATAAAGCCCTTGACAAGCAATTTTTCCTTGAGAGAAGCCGATGCGACGCGGCTACAGTTTACAGAGAAAGAGCCATAGTAGTTTTTTTACCTTTAGAGGCTCATGCGGCTCAAGTCTATACCAAGGAAATGTTTAGACAGTTTCAAGAAGAACTACTAAAGTCGAATCAATATAGCATGACAAAGTTGCACAAGCTATGCTCCAGAGATCTCAAGATTTATGCTTTGACAAATGTGACGAATTTCACCAATCCGTGCTCTTCGTCGGCTCCGAAGAACAGAAGACATTTTACCGTAGCAATTTGTATGGAGACCGGGTTTGTTAATTGCAATTGTCAACTGTTTGAGCATAAATGTATACTCTGTCGACACGCGTTGAGATTTTTTAGCGCCAAGAATGCTTGTGAAATCCCTCCAGAGTATATCTTGGATCGGTGGACGAAGGAAGCCAATAGAGTACACGGTCACATTCCTTACGTGCCCAATGTTTCAGTTGATTTCGAGCAATCTGAGACGCTGCGATATAATCACCTTTGTAACATCATGCACGGTTTATCATTGAATACAGTATCAACATTTGATGGGTACGGGTATCAAGTTGAAGTAGCCGCACGGGATAAGGCTAATCTTGCACAGTTTAGGATGACATTACCAGAAAGACGGGACACACCGACTACCCGGGCAACTCCAGCCGGTAGACTCAATCGAGCTTCACAGCCAGTCATTGACAGCAATTTTGATCCAATTTTGTCTCAAATAAAAGGACGAAAACAAGCAATACGTATGAAGAGTCCGATTGAAGAAGCAACGGGTCAAAAAAAATTGCGAAAGTGTGCGTTATGTAATAAAATGACTGATCATGACAAGAGAAACCATTATAAAGTTCTAGGTATCGAACCTGACAGTATCGTCGAGGAGGATGATGATGAGGAAGAGTGTTAGGTTAATGTTTCAGTTGTTTAAATTGAACTTTTATAATGTTTAAATTTGTGATTAGGTTTGTGGAATCTTTAATTTGTGATTTGGTTTGTGGAATCTCTATATTTTTGGAAGGGCCTATTCGCGCACACTTTAGTGCCAAATTCATAACTTGCGAAAAATGTTAAAATTTTTTTGTTACTTTTTTTTCGCTCATTGCACTTTAGGCACGCTAGTTAGCCCATTTCTATGAATTTCGCGAAAAAACGAGACATTATTTTTTTGGGTTACTCTATGAAGGGCCTATTCGCGCACACTTTAGCGCCAAATTCATAGCTTGCGAAAAATGTTATAATTTTTTGTCACTCATTGCACTTTAGGCACGCTAGTTAGCCCATTTCTATGAATTTCGCGAAAAAATGAGACACGTTATTTTTTTAGGTTTTCTTATGAAAGGCCTATTCGCGCACACTTTAGTGCCAAATTCATAGCTTACGAAAAATGTTGTAATTTGTCTCTTTTTTTTATGCTCATTGCACCTTAGGCACACTAGTTAGCCCATTTCTATGAATTTCGCGAAACAATGACACGTTATTTTTTTGGGTTTTCCTATGAAGGGCCTATTCGCGCACACTTTAGCGCCAAATTCATAGCTTGCGAAAAATGTTGTAATTTTTTTCTCTTTTTTTATGCTCATTGCACCTTAGGCACGCTAGTTAGCCAATTTCTATAAATTTTGGCGAAAATCGAGATATTGTTTTTCGGTTTTCCTACGACACGCTTATTTGCACACACTTTAACGCCCAATTCTTAACTTCTGAAAAATTATGTAGATTTTTTCACTTTTCTTTGCTCATTGCACGTTAGGCACGTTACTTAGGATAATGGTAATGAAGGCGTCTAGCTTCATTCTTTTTCAGCTCCCAGGCTATCCTATATCTAAACGTCAAGGCATCCCTCCTAGTCCACGACGTATATTTGAGCACCTCCGAGCGAGCAATGTAGTCCATGTACTTGAGAACGTAAATCCCGCAATCATGGCTGTTATACTACTTTGGCAGGCTAGCGAGAGGATAGTAGTCTGCATCCAACAATAAAAAAGGTCATCAAGCCTATGTAACAAGAAGAATATACTATGAGCCAAGGTCAACAATAAAAACTAACCACTGCAGTGATGTACTCGTTGTACATCTGTGCTAGCAGCCGCCCAGGTCCGTCCTCCCTTAGGCTATCGTATATGTGGACCGCTTTGTTCGCTGGATGGAGAACTAATAGGAAGAAGTGGTTTGCATGATGACAAGGTATCATGATAAGGTTTGCATGAGCAGCGTGACATTGATAGTTCGAGTTCAACATGCCTAACACGTTTCCAGATGGTTTCCACTTACCCCTGCCTGCCCCTCGCCTCCTCCATTTTGTGAAATCCCTCATGCTGATCACCATTAATCCCACAATATAAGTGGGATACATGTTAAGCTTCAAATCTTAAGAGTGGTTATAACGTAGTTCTCTAATCTGGAGCAGATCTATATAAGCGTTCATGACAAAATTTGAAATATCTGTCTTCGGTGCGCCGATGTTCTCATATCCGCATGACCTAGGAATGTCGAAAGAGGAAAGTCTGTTGTATCGACGGGCTGAGGCCCGAAGTAGTGCCGGTCGATCCAATCCCTCTTGTCCGGCCTCAATGGCTTCGTCGCTTGTCCTTTATCCGTCCGGATGCTTGGGCGCGAGGCCTGGATTCCTACTTGGGTCACCTGACTCTAGCCCTGAGAGTCGTACGCGTCAGGAGGCAAGCGACTAGACGGCTCTCACACGTGACTCTGGGGCTGAGTCGTACGCGTCAGGAGGCAAGCGACTAGACGGCTCCCCTTGGTAACCTTGGTACGCAAGACTAAAGTTGTGAACTTCTGTCTTGTACCTCTCAATGGACCTCTTGAGATTGTCAGGAGCCTGCGCGACAAACCAGTCAAACCCCTCCAGCTGCTTGAACACCTCAGTGCCCTGGTCAACCTAAAAAACATGCATAGAAAATATGGCTAATCATTTCAGGCATGGTCGATAAGGTGCACAAATAAAAATTGAAACAACACTAGCATGACTTACAATGTTCAATGTCCAGAACTGGTCATAGATCTCACGTGGCGCATACGATGTCTTTCTCACCTGGGAAGGACGATTCACCCTCGTGCGCGTCACCTTGAGAAACCATTACAGGTACTCCTCAATACTGATGCTGTCGTCCTTCAGCGATACAAGGCTATCATACGTTTCTTGCCAAGTATTCCACTGTTGCACCCTTAGTTGCACAAAGCGGGGGGCGGGGGCGGGGAAGCGTAAGCACCAAGAAGAATATGAGGTTGGGAGCGGCTTGAATAAATAAATGCGTAAAGAGTATTATCATTTGTTTAGTATAGTTTACATAGATAGCAACAACAAACAAGGAGACTTTAAGGACTTGAAGGAAGAGAGAAACAAGGAATTGAGTTGAAAAGAGCTTGATTTTCATGTATTCTATCACTTGTTCCATGCATCTCTATCCAGCTAGCGGGATCGAGTTCCCATCTTAGCTTGGGACGAGATCCCATGGAGCTCCTAACTTGGGATCGCAAAAGCGAGTTTTCGAGAGAGAAACGTCACAATATTAGGAGTTTCCTGCAACTAAGGTTGCACCTCGTCGCTCAACAAATTCAAGGCATCAGACACCTCGAAGTTCGGCCCTCGACCACTCCTGTATGGCCGCATGTCTACAACGGGTTTTGGTATCCCTTGTAGACAGCCAGCTTGCCTCATAGCTCGATCGGGCATCTGAAACTCACATACTTCGAAGTGAATAAGCGGCACCCGAATCAAACCTGCCAGCACGTACGACACCGGAAGTTGCCAACACCACTCATCCAACCGATGCATCACCTTGTCATATGGCTGCCACGTCACCTGGGATGCATCCAGTATCTCTAGTTCCCCCTGATAGAACTTTAGATGGTGGTGAGGGTCTACTCGTCTCCTCCGGTTGGTCGTAGGCCCCCAGGCCCACACCCTAGGCCACGTCTCATCGAAATCTACCCGCGGCTGTGGACGACCTGTGGGTAGCCTCTCGTAAGACCAAACCTGTGAATGCAAACATTATATGGAATTAGTAATTAATCACGAATATATTGACACGTCAACCAAGAAAATAAATGCTCAAACCTGTAATAGAGTGAGGTAGGCGGCAATGGACTTGCCACCCTTTCTCGTAGCTCTGTGCAGTGCTCGATATAGGTGCGCAAGGACAGCTGAACCCCACGAATACGAGTATACCTCCTCAAGATCCTCTAAAAACACCATATACTTCAGATGCACCGTGTTTTTCTTATGCGTCGGACGTAATATAGCTCCAATAATATATAGAAGGAATGCCTTCGTATACGTCACCAAATCGCGAGTGTATTCATCCGGTAGCACGCCATACTGCTTAGGAAGCATGGACACCTCTCCTAGGTGGAGGTATGGTGTCCCAAACGGGCGGACACCCCGACACCCTCCAGACACCGCCCGACACGTGTCCGACATCGCCAATCGATGTCGGAATTTTTTTTAATTTTCCGACATCTCCAATCGATGTCGGAATTTTTTTTAATTTTCCGACATCGTGTCGGACACTTCACCGAGGAGTGTCGGACACGGCATGGAGCAGTGTCGGACCATTTGCTTCTCTTACCTCACGGCCGATTCCTTCTCACTCACCTCACAGGTGCCCTTCTGAGCCATTACCGACTCGGAGCTGTCGCCGGAGCTCAGTCGCCAACAGATCTAGTCGCCGGAGAAGCCTAGGCCGACAAATCTAGTCGCTGTCGCCAGATACCGAAGCAGTTGTCGCCATCGCCAGAGCTCACTTGAACGTCACCGAAGGTCCTCTGCCCCCGTTGCTGACCCACAGATCCTTCTTCCTCATCTCTTCTCCTTTTTCTTCTTTTCCCCGTCGTTTCTTTCTCTGTGAACTCTTCAGTGAAGAGTCCTTTTTTTCTCCTCCGTCAATAGTCATTTCTTTCTTTCTTTCTTTCTTTTTATTTTTTCTCCCTCTGTTTCTTGCATTATTACTAATTAAGTGAAGAAAGTCCCTCTTTCTTTTTACTTAGTTATTTTATCCAGTACATTTTAGAAATATTTTTTTGACTTAGTTATTATTTTAGATTGTAAAATGTATTTGATATATATATAAAATAAAAATATATTAAAAAATAGTAGTGTCTTGCTGTGTCCAAAATCTAATTTTTTGAAAATTGCGGTGTCCGGTGTCCCCGTCGGTGTCGGTGTCCGACACCGTGTCTGTGCTACCTAGCATACTGTTTTCTCAGCCATTTAAGTTTGATGCCGTTTGTTGTAAAAGCTTCCTTCGGAATTCCTGAAAAATACTGCCTAGCCATCTTCGTTATGGATGCAAGCGTTTTGCTCAAAGTAATAGGTCTGCCGTGACATGGGATTCCAAGTATAAATCCGACGTCCTCTAATGTAATAGTCATTTCACCAAACCGGAAGTGAAATGAGTTCGTCTCGCTCTTCCATCGTTCAACTAGAGTGGATATAAGGCAATCGTCGTACCGAGACCAATGGTGAAGATTGGTGAACATAGATAAATTTTGACGGTGTAATATTTGTATTTGTTTCTCGTTTAGTACCCACTCTTTGAGGTGACTTGTGCTTTGAATTGTTTTCAAAACACCCCTATCGACACAGTCAAATACGTGCCTCGCGACGTGGTCATCGTATAGGATTGATGTATCATGAGGTCTGGGGTTGAAATCCATCTCTAAGAACATAATATAATCGCAAACCAACTTAGCGTCCATAATATTTACATTCCAAAACCATAACTAGATCTTTAACCTAGCTTACCAACGCATTAGCAATAGGCAAAATCTAGCTCTAGCTATTTATTATAAATTCGTGAAAACTGTCTAATTAAGTTTTCACCTTTAGAGACAATTACGTTTCGTATTCACATTAAACACACATAGTGTTACACCTTAGGAACACACAGTGTCTTCTTCCTTCAACCAATCCCTCAATCGGTCTTTGACTTTTTAAAAAATATATATAAAATCCTTACGAACAGTCGAGTCGAGCTGTCGGTTTTTTTTTAAGAACAGTGGCCGCCTTTTCTCTAAAGAAGAACAGTGGCCGCCTTTTCTCTAAAGAAGAACAGTGGCCGCCTTTTCTCTAAAGAAAAGGACAGTTGTCATTTTTTTATCTTAAATTTATAAGTTGTCCTTCGTGAAGGATTGGTTTCAGAATTTATAGAGAAAGGACACGCCACTTGTCACTTCCGGGTAACTACTTTTAAAAAGTTTTTTCGATCTTCGTGCTATTAGCCTCCATAATATTTTCATTCCCAAACTAAATGAGAACACGTAATCCTAAAATTCTAATTTTGAAGCCCGAATAAACCGCCAATTTCGAAGCCCTAATAAAATCTAATTTTGAAAATAATTAAAAATCCTAATTTTGACGCCCTAAAAAACTGCTATTTTGGAATCTATAAATGTAATACCCCGATTTGTATAAACCTAATTTTAACGCCCTAAAAAACCGCTCATCCGATCTCCGATTGATCTGATTTTTGTTTCGTTCAATTTGTATTTTCGTTCTCTTCGATTTGAGTTTACAATGACTATTTTTGAACTTCGAATGAATATTTGCTAATAAACGCTAGTTCAATCCCTAATTTCAAACTCTTAAAAAACACGAATTTGAGACTATGGTAAGAACAATTTAAGCATAACACAATTTAAACAATCCATTGGTAAGAACAATTTGAAATTAACATTGAATTATAAGAAAATTCAAAATACTTACTTGTTTTAACTTGATATATTTAAAGAAAAATTCACTAATCTTCTAGCGGTTATCCACCGATTTTCTAGCGTAATATTTTTTTGTTTGTATTGTCGTAGAGATTATGTAGGTCAGATATGATGACCAACAACAACAAAGTGTAGCGGTTGGGGGTGATTGCCAACCGCTACACTTTGTTGCGGTTGGGTGTGCTCCCGTGGGCCCCCAGCCGCTAGTCTTTCTTGCGGTTGAGGTTTTTTCAGCTTCGCAGGGAATTATTGTCAAATTTTCCAACCGCATGAAAGAGCACTTGTTGCAACTTTTTCAAGAAAAAAAAAACACATCTGAGCCGTCCACGAGTACATGTAGACGGCTAGATTTATGGTGGAGAAATAACAATTTCTCCACCGGTAGATAGGGATCGGCTCCCTATATATATATATCTATATATATATAAACATACACACACACACACATATATAGACACTCCTAGATAGTAGATGCTGGTTAAGATTTCCTGGATCTCAAGTTTGGTCCTCCGAAGAGGATGTTGATTTGGAGGGTAGAATGTTATTCCAGATCTTTTTCAGGTTTTAGTTGGGTGTTAAAAAATAGGTCAGAAATGTAAGACTGCTGAGTTCGTTGCCTTTGGCAGCAGATATGCTTCCTTTGATGGATGTAGCAGGCAAGTGATGAAAGGAATATGTTGAAAGCTTGAAGGTTGTATATTTGTTTTAAATTTCTATGATTAAAGGTAATTGGAGATTGAATAGCGACCAAAAGAAGCTGCCAGCGGCATAGGGTTTGCGATAACATCATTCTTTACAGAGAGGACCTGTGAAAAACTTTAATTGTACGAGTAGACAGGGAAATTTCTTTTTGGCACATTTTCAATTGTTATATCTCGGCTCTATCATCTACAAGGGATGGTGTTGTTGATGGTGCTGACGAAGCTGATATTGTTAGGTGGGAGCAAGACCGTTGACTACACGTTAATGAGTTTGTCTTGCCAATAAAATGCACTCTTGTCGTTTAAAGGGCTCCTAGACAGCTAGCTACTGCTGTCTAGGGAAGTAGGAGAGTGAAAAAATGCCTTGGGCTCTTGGGGCACCCAGAATCCTTTCTGACAAGGTCACTGTGTAGAAGTAAGGAAACTCATTAAGTAAATCTCCGTCACTTGCTCCTACATCAACTGTTGTTACTAGCGCATCCCCCTTAACTTTGTCTATGTGTGGTGTTCTCTTTACTTTTGAACCGTGTGCATGCATACTACAGCTACAATGACAAACATCTCCCGAGTCTGCTATTTATCAGAGAAGCGGAGTCCGTACAAAAGAAAGACTTTTGAGTTCAAAGACACATTAAGTTGAGGTCTTGGTTGCTAATTCTCAAATCGGACACTCGTTACATTCAATCTGAGGAAATAATATTAATAGGTCAGCTCATCTTATGTTGATTTTGGAGGTTATTATAGCTCTTACCCTAGTCAAGCAGCAGAACAGTTCTTAATCGAGCCTTCACAAGTGCGTTAACGTAAGAGAAAGGTAGAGGAAGACCAGAATTACAAGATACTTAAATGTTATAAAATTCATTGCTTGACTATTACCTATCTGAATCTCTGAATTCTCGAAATCTTTGGTCTTAACGTATTCTTTGATCTCTTGTATGCTATGTTACATGGACTCGGTACGAGTGTCCGGATCGGATACGTGTCCAAGTGTTGGACTCGTCTAATTTTGAAAACGCAAGACACGGGGACACGGCAAAATGTTCATATTTATTATTGCTTTTTAGTTATTTCGAAGGCAAAAAGGTATTTTATGTGATGCATTTGGTTTTAATTGACAACTTATCTCCACTCAAAGCAACTACTAATTAAACAAAAGACTATAAGATAGTATCATAATGGCATATCCTATGAGATGTGTCGGACACATATCCCATACCCATGTCCAAGTGTCGAGTGTCCGACACGGGTACTTCACGCAAAACCGAAGCGTCCATGTAACATAGCTTGTATGTTGGTTCTTATCTGAAGCTCTATCTTTCTCACCTATGCTCGGATAAAGATAAGCCATTTCTTTTTGACCAGCCTAGTGAACACTCATGACCCCAAACAGGCCAGTGAAATGTTAAACCTGTTTTGGGATCTGAACAACATAATTAGAAGCGTCGGAGACAGAAATCGTAAAAGCTGTTCAAAAATTTGGACAAAAGTTGTTACCTTACTAGAAAATAGTGTATCCCCAGTAAAGTGTTATTTACCTTCAATCCCCAGTAAAGTGTGCATGTTTTTTATTCTCACACTGTAATTGAGAAATATGAAATCATGTTTGTCTCGTTTAGAGAAGAAACTGTATCCTAGAAAACATGATTAGGTTATGGAAAAAGTTGCTTACTGGAACTCTTTCTGGCCCCTCGAGAAGTTACATAAGTGCAAGATGCTCAGTTTATTCTAGATTGTATGATCTCTACAGAAGGTTGGTTTTCTCTTACTATGTTATTCTGATCAAGAAAAGGGAGAAGATTCATGGACTTCTAATGACTTCTTGCATATATATCATCTTCAGGGCGGGGAGCTTTGTTCCCTTCGTTATGACCTCACTGTTCCATTTGCTAGATATGTTGCTATGAATGGTATCACATCAATGAAAAGGTACCAAATAGGAAAGGTGCATAGAAGGGACAACCCGTCGAAGGGAAGATATCGTGAATTCTATCAATGTGATTTTGATATTGCTGGCGACTACAAAACAGTGGCGCCTGATTCTGAAGTTGTAAAGATTTTGACTGAACTGCTGGATGAGTTGAACATTGGGGACTATGAGGTAGCTTTCCATATTGCTACTATTAACCAGTTTGTCCCTACTTTTCTGGTCTTTTTGATGTGATGATAATTGTATCTCTCCCAAGCGTGATATTATATGGCACGTATCTTCCTGATTTATGTACAAACCTAATCACGATAATAATTGTGCTACTTTCGCTTCTATATGAGGCAAGTAATGACATATTATCTTCACCCAAAGTGAGAAGTTATATGGCGTGTCTGCCTGTTTTTGAAAAACTAAGAACGATAGAATTGATATTGCCTTCGTTTCTATATATGTCTGCTCTTTGTGTCAGAGAGGAGGTTATTAGGGCTTTTGGTCAGGGCCTCAGTTACGTTGAATAATGTACATGCCTGAGTATTGTGACAGAATAAAGGTCCTATCGAGAATAGTTCTCTCTTTTTTGTCCTTCCGTTGTATATTCTTTGTAGTTCATTATTGCCTAACTCTGTCATTACAAGTACAGGACTATGCGCTGGCTAAGAATTATTTCAGAATTTAAACAGCATTTGGTAGTATATAAAATTTGGATTAGGCTCTTGGTGTATGTATCTAGATGACATACAGATTTGAGTCTGCTATTTGGTGTTAAATTAGAGTTTAATAGGGGGATTTGGATCAGGGCCTCAGTTATGTTGATTTATGTACATGCCTGAGTATTGTGATGGAATAGTTCTCTCTTTTTTGTCCTTTTGTTGCTTATTTTATGTAGGTTGATAAATTTTCTTTCACAGATAAAACTGAATCACCGAAAGCTACTAGATGGAATGTTGGAAATTTGTGGAGTGCCATCAGAAAAGTTCAGGACTATTTGTTCAAGTATTGACAAGATGGACAAGTTATCATTTGAGCACATAAAAAGGGAAATGGTGAGCATATACTTCTGTTCGATTATGTTGGGCTTTCTAAAAAAGTCATTAATGCATTTATTTCTTGATGTGCTATAGCTTCACTATTGAAATCTATAGCTCTTAGAAGGTCTTGCGGTTTGACGCATGTGTCACTGGATGTTATAGGTAGACGAGAAGGGCTTAGATGTTGAAACAGCAGATAAAATTGGCACATTTGTGAAGCAACGGGGACGCCCATTGGAATTATTAGCTGAGCTTAAACAGGAAGGCAGCAAGTTTCTAGAGAATAAAACATCTTGGCCGGCACTTAATGAAATGGAGATAATGTTTAAATTTCTAGAGAACGCAGGGTGTATTGACAAAGTGGTTCTGGACCTGAGTCTTGCACGAGGTCTTGATTATTATACTGGAGTCATCTTTGAAGCAGTCTTTAAAGGGGCTACACAGGTTATTTTTTACGTTTGCAATTTATTATTTCCACCAATTTTCTGTTATCTGCATTGCAAGGAAATTCAATTCTATTACTGTCCATTGCTTTCTGGAGTGCAAATGATCATCTGATTTTTGTGGTATGTTTTATGGGAGTTTTATACTTGTCTTAAGTTTGAGCCCCTTACGATGCACATTGTGAAAGTTTTCTTACGTCTGATTCCCATTGAATCTTTTGGTAGTCCAAACTAACATACAAAAATAGTTGGTCTGGAATGACATTCATTATCTTCTGCTATTCTGAATGATCAGACAACCCCCTTCTACAACCTAGTCATTTTTGCGTAGTGTTATGCGGGTTCGCACGTATTGCCCTCAAATTCCTGATCTAAAGTAGAGATGGAACTACATATGAAGTGTATAAATATTAGTTGCAGGAAACTCCTAGGTGACGTTTCTCTCTCGGAAACTCGCTTTTGCGATCCCAAGTTAGGAGCTCCATGGGATCTTGTCCCAAGCTAATATGAGAACTCGATCCCGTTAGCTGGATAGAGATGCATGAAACAAGTGAGAGAGTACCTGAAAATCAAGCCTTCTTCAATTCAATTCCTTGTTTCTCTCTTCCTTCAAGTCCTTAAAGCCTCCTTGTCTGTTGTTGCTGGCTATGTAAACTATACTAAACAAATGATAATACTCTTTACGCATTTATTTATTCAAGCCACTCCGAACCTCAAATTCTTCTTGGTGCTTACGCTCCCCCGCCGCCGCTCCCGCTCCCGCCCCCCCCTTTGTGCAACTAAGGGATAAATATCTTACTCTCCACATGAGATTGCTCAAAGTGTTTAGATGTCTCTACACTACTTCTACATGTTTAGATATGCTCTAACACGTGACTAGGTCTTACAAAACAAGGAACAGTCTCTTTATTTAGACGGTGCTCAGTCTCTTTATATTAGGTTTTCTGTTGCATCAATTACCTAGTCAGATATTGTAAGTTATGATCTTGGGTTCCCCTAGCTGTTGGTTTCGGGGATGTTTATTGGCGTGATTAGCGGGCATATATGTAATGTGATGAGAAATTCTAGAAGTTGAGCTGTAGGTTTTGGGTATGATAAAGGGTGGTTTTGTGGAGTCTTTGACTAGGAGGACAAACCCTTTGACTTGTTTGACAGACTTAAGAAGCCGCGAAGTTCACTTAGTCTTAATGTTTCATCAACTGTGATGGAAGGTAGGCTGGAGGGTGACATTCGTTCTGGAATGTGTCATAGGGATGATCTTGGTTTGGTCGTTTCTTTCTTATTTCTTTTTATCTGATAAACGTTGCGTGTGTGGGTTGCCATATTTGCTTTTTCCCAGAAAAGCATTGCCTATTTTTCATGCCATATCAGAATTCTAGCATTATAATCTTGTTAGGGTTTTTGTCACTTCCACGGGTATTCTTCAAGCATCTGGCCCCATATAACCGAAATTTGGTGATTAGGGTACATGCAGAATTCTACTTGTCGCGCTGCTTCTAGGAATGCATCCTATATGTGGCTTTGTGTGCCAGTCTCCTACTAATTGGGCAAAGTTCCTTGTGATAAATGTCTTCCAGGCTTAGTTGCACGAAGTGGGAGGCAGGGCCGGGGGCGCACGGACTCTGAAGAATCTTGGGTTGGGAGCAACTGGAATGAACAGCTATACAAAGATAATGAATTGTCTTGCATAAAAAAATTTTCTCCTTGAGTACATGTTTTTACTTGAAAAAACCACACAAGTGTTGGTTATTGTAACTTTTGTACTTATCACATCAACTGACCAGCAGCTACTTGCCTTGGCAAATAACGAGGTAGAAATAGCTGTTTGGTTTTTGCTGTTCACTTACTCGAGGTGGTAAATCTTTCATCCAGAAGGGTTGCAGTTGGTGCCAAAGATCGACAATGTACCCAAACAGAGAGACAGAGAGAGAGGGAGGGAGGGAGGGTCCACAAAGTGCTTGATTTCCAGGTACTTTCGCATGGGTTCCATGTGTCTGTATGTATCCGGCAGATGGGATCACATTTCCATGTTAGCTTAGGACGCTACCTGTGGTGATCCTAACTTGGGATTGCAAAAGTGCGGTTCTCAGAGAGAAGTGTCGGCATATAGGGGAAGAAAGGCCACATGATACACGGTTGCGTTATCTTACAGCCATGCTTTTAGTGACTATAAATGCTTGTAACATATGAGTAGTTACCGAGTCAATAGAGATGAATCATGAATAATTCTGTACCTTCCTGCTTCTGACCAATAATATTAGAACTGTTTACCTTAATGCGTCCCTTCAAGGTCATATAACTTTCTTATTTTCTCAGGTTGGTTCGATTGCTGCTGGCGGGCGTTATGACAACCTCATAGGAATGTTTGGCACAAAGCCGGTTCCTGCAGTTGGTGTCAGCCTGGGAATAGAAAGAGTATTTACAATAATGGAGCAGCAGCTTCAGAAAGATCAGAACCAGGTGACGTGATCACACACTAGATTTGCGTTATTTTGGCCTTTAGATTATTTTCCCGTGTGTGGTGCATCTGTAATGTACTTATTCTGGAGAAGTTACATGAACATATCTGGAAAACCTGATATGACAGAGGAGTTTTTGAGCAATGTATGCATGCAATAATCGGGTGCTGACATCTTGCTACTCATGAAATGTCAGATCTTTTCATTCCTTAAAGGTGGGTGATGGCATGATTTCCTGATCCACGTTCTTCAATGTTATTTTGGCAGGCTATTCGAGCTACCGAAACACAAATCCAAGTCAGTGTTCTTAGTGTTGACCTCCTGCCTTTAGCTTTTAAACTTGCAAGCGCTTGCTGGAATGCTAGAATCAGTGCGGAGTACATGCTACACAAAAATATAATGAAGCACATCAGCCGCGCCATAGAGTTGAGGATCCCATTTATGGTGATTGTAGGTGGGAATGAAATCGAGAAAGGGGTTGTAAGATTGAAAGATGTGGTGGCCAATAAAGAAGAGGAAGTCCCATTAAGTGATTCTTTTAAGGCGCTTAAAAGGGAGGAAGTCACGTTAAGTGACTTTGCTGAGGAGATTTTTGCACGGTTGCACAGCATGTCATCTTGAAGCTGCAATTTGAGGTACATGCAGTTTAGACATGTAACTTTTAGGGGTATGAGCCCTGCATTTTTGCAGCTTCATCAAATGTTATAGTGGAAGTTTATAAGGAGTCATCTATCATAATGAAAGCCGGAAGCTTGTTCTGCTTCCTACGTAGAGTTATAAATTGGCTTATGTTTCTTGTTTTTTGTGAGAAGATATTAAATGGGCAAAAAGTGGGGACATTTTTCTTTTTAGTTTTCACCGAAAACAAGAAGGTGAAGAAAACGGGGACAAATGGGATGATTGAATCTTGGACACTGTACGCTCATGTAAGTTTCCTAGTGTACGAATTATTCGTTCATCACATTTCTTTTTACTTGTGGAAACACGTGATGTTGGTGATATAGTTTGGCATGCATGATTATGTAACAGAAAGGGGAAATGAGCGCCCAATTCCAAGGCCAGCCTTGGATTTCTCCCTGCACAAGCCGTGCTGGAAGCACATGGCATCACCCATTCTCTCACTCCATCCATTTTCCGTTGCACACTTGAGCCACCCAAATCTAACCAACGTCGTCTCTCTCATTCTCTCTCTCTCCAAGAACACAAAAGGGACGGAATACGGAAAAACCCATCCCCATGCTATCAAAATCCTCCATTACGTTGGCATTCTGCAAGTGCCGTTTCGCTAGGCAGTGCTGCAGGTCGTCGAAACAATGGTAATGGGCGCGCACGCAGCCCCACTTGTGCGCGCGCCAGGCCCAGCCCCGACCCCGAGACCAGCAGCCCCGCTTGTGCTCGCGCCAGGCCCAGCCCCGACCCCGAGACCAACATCGACATCATTGCTCAATCTTGCGCTTCTTCTACTTGTCCTGACATCAAGCCATGCAGCTTTGTCATTTGGTCAGACAGCGGATGACGATGCCCTGGTGCCGGCCGCGCTTTTAAGGTTCAAGAGCTCGATAACCAATGCCGGTGTTCTAACCAATTGGAACCCCGATTCCACGAGTCCGTGTTTGGGGGATCATGGAAGCTGGACCGGCGTGCTTTGTGACAAGGGCAAAATATGGGGATTGCAACTCGAAAACATGGGCCTAGGGGGTAAAATAGACCTGAATTCTCTGGTTCCTTTGTCCGGCTTGAGGAGCCTGAGTTTCATGAACAATGAATTCGACGGTCCCATGCCCGACGTCAGGAAACTTGGAGCACTGAAGTCGTTGTTTCTATCGAACAACAGGTTCTCGGGCCAGATTCCAGATGATGCTTTCCGGGGGATGGCTTCTCTGAAGAAAGTTTACTTGGCAAACAACAATTTTACAGGCAAAATTCCGAGCTCCGTAGCTGAATCCCCTAGGCTTTTGGAGTTGAGGCTGGAGAACAACCATTTCATAGGACAGATACCAGATTTTCATCCGGATCTCAATATTTTCAATGTATCTAACAATCAATTAGAGGGTCCAATTCCGCCAAGTCTACGGAAAATGGATCCTAGTTCATTTTCAGGTACGCATATATATATATATATATATATATATATATATATATATATATATATATATATATATATATATATATATATATATATACACACGCATCAAATCACGAATCTGTAATAAATTAAAGGTACTTCCTTCCCCCCCCCCCCCCTCCCCCCTCCCCCCTCCCCCTTCTTTTGCCTTTTCAACCTAATTTCCCACACACACATAATAGGAATGTTAATAATGACAATAATAATACAAATAATAATCGTAAAATTAAACATGTCCTTATAAGTTGCCCCTCTAATAATGATGATAATACTAGTACTGATGTAATCATCTCCATTTTAATGTAGTGGAAGCTTTCCGTGCATTGATACCTACTAGAGCCGTATATATGTTTGTTGTTGTGTTGCATAGTTTGTATGTGCGTGAGTGATGGCCATTTGCATTATGCACATATAAATGTGCATACGTTGGCTCAATCAAATTAAAGGTCATACGCTTCATGTATGCTAAACCCAAAGCAATAAGAAAAGACGACAACAAAATAAGGTATAATTACCTAGCTAGCTAGCTAGCTTGTATCAACACCGTCGTCATCGTCGTCGTACAAGCTAAACAAGCAACAATTAACACCTGCTCCCGTGTTTGATAGCTAGATATAGTACTTTTCTTTACCATGCATTTTCTTAAATGTGATCTCTCCTGTATCCTGGGCACCACGTGCAATACCTGAGTTCTTGACCATTATGTGTGACCCACATGCATAAAGCTAAAAGCGCCTAACCTAATAGGCCAATATTGAACTCGATCTAGTATGGAGACTTAAAAAGGTTAGATAACTTCTCAAATTTACTCATATAAACGTGGTCGGACAAGAATTTTCTAGCTTATACTTAATTAAAGATGGTTTAAATTCCGTTTTGAAACCGGACATATAATATGAGAGCAAACTAAACAATGTAGGTCTTATAAAAACGCTAATTAAGAAAGAGCGTAAGATACATCGCAAAGAAAGAACCTTGAATAACATTGTTATCAAAAAAAAAAAAAATCCAAAAATAAAACTCTTTTGAACACTCCAAACGCAGTTTTATCACGCACTTTCTGTATGATCGTTGATCATACTCGACCTGTGTGTGCAGGCAACCAAGACTTGTGCGGAGAGCCTCTCGATTCAGTTTGCAAGTCAACCAGCCCTCCTCTGCCACAGTCCCCTTCTCCTCTTATGAACATCCCCAGCCCTCCTCTTCCGCTTGGTGAGAAGAAGAAGTCTTCGTCGCCCCTACGGACGGTCGGGATTGTGATAGCATGTTTGGTTGTGCTAGCTGTAATCCTAATGCTTATAATCCTCCTGTACCGCAGCAGGAGCAGCCAAACACCACAATTGGGGCGCACAGTCTCACCTTACAATCACCAAAAGAGCAACTTGGCGTCGGCTAATCATACTTATCCTGTGGAAGAACATGCATCATCTTCGCCTGGGCTGATGATCAGTGGTGTGGCTGGAGGGCACTCGTCTAATATTAAGGGCTCTGGTGGAGATCTTGCCGATCAACAAAACCACAGTACTAATAACGGTGGGAAGCTCTCATTTGTTAGGGATGACAGACAGAGGTTTGACTTGCAGGACTTGCTGAGAGCCTCGGCCGAAGTGTTGGGAAGCGGAAGCTTTGGTTCCTCATACAAGGCGGTGCTCATGGAGGGCCAAGCCGTGGTGGTGAAGAGATTTAAGCAAATGAACAACGTTGGCAAGGAAGAGTTTCACGAGCACATGAGAAGGATAGGGAGGTTGAAACATCCCAACTTGCTTCCCCTTGTGGCCTATTACTACCGGAAAGAAGAGAAGCTGCTCGTCTTTGATTACGTCCACAATGGTAGCTTGGCTAGCCAGCTTCACAGTAAGTACGTTATACACATACGTGTTGGGCGTCGAACTCTACTAATGCACATTATTCACCTTTTTATTGTCGTGTTATCAACTGAACAAACTAGGGACAAGAACTATTAATTGGTTTTGATCTCCATATATATATATATATATATATATATATATATATGTGATGTCAGGCAACCATACAGCGGAGAGACCAGCCCTTGACTGGCCAACCCGGTTGAAAATTGCAAAAGGAGTGGCGAAGGGGTTGGCGTATCTGTACAGCGAGCTCCCATGCCTCATAGTGCCGCACGGCCACCTCAAATCGACCAACGTGCTCCTTGACGAATCATTCGAGCCCCTTCTCATGGATTACACCCTGGTGCCCGTGGTGAACTCGGAACGCGCTCACCACCTCTTGGTGGCCTACAAGTCGCCCGAGTATGAAAGGCACGGACGCACCACCAAGAAGACGGACGTATGGAGTATGGGAGTACTTATACTAGAGATGTTGACGGGTAAGTTTCCGGCCAACTATCTGGTTGCTCAAGGGAGCAGTGTGACGGGTTACGGTGCGGATCTGGCAAACATGATAAGCTCGATTTCCAACATCGTGGGGAATGACGTGGTGGAAGAAGTGGAGGGGCTGTTCGACAAAGACATGGGGAGCACCGAGAATGCGGGGGGGCAAATGGTGAAGCTGTTGAAGATAGGAGTGGCTTGTTGTGGAGAGGATTTGGAGAGAAGATTGGATCTGAAGGAGGCTGTTGACAAGATTCAGCTACTTGAAGAGAGGGACGACTAAAGCTGCTAAATAAGGTCGCCCACCACCCCAACAACAAACATATATAGATGTACACGTACAGCTCTTCAGCTACTTAATTACTTGGATCACCAGTGTTATGCTGAGCTGAGCTGAGCTGAGGTGCCTCAATATGACATCAATAGTATTATCACCAGCTAGCTGGATATGTCCGTCGTCATTCGCTGCTGATCCAGTCAGTGGCTGCTCCTCAAGTACGCGTTGGATGTGTTTGGAAGCAAGGCTGTGGGGGATGGAGGTCTGAAAAGTTACATACACACACACACACACACACATGTATAGGCGTTAAAATTATTGGTGGCTATGCCCATTCATTAATTGTACTGTATCTAGTCTGGCCTAGTGTATGAGAAAAGTGATGGCCAGTGAGTTGTTAGTGTTAACATGTCCAATATGTCCAGGTTAAAAAGTTTACCGTGAAAAGAGGAGGGGCCGGGGGAGGGGAATGCTAATGTTTTTCTTTCGGTTGTTGTGACGGTGCATTTTCATAAGATAGTATAGTTGTTTTTATATGTTTTAAGAAAGTAAATAGAGGATCGGATCTCTGGTGCGCTAGCTCCTATAAAAGCCCTCTGGTGTCTTTCAATTTTCAAATGATAAATGTTAGAGGTCGCGATTTAGTTAACACGTGCCGTAAATATATGATAGAATGTTGTAACTTTAGTGTCGCGCTTAAGTGTTTAGCGTCAATTGAAAATCTTAAAACATCAACATAAAATCTCATAGCAACATTCAACAGTCACTTCACATGTATGGCAAATGATCATGTCCATGTTTAGAGACATCAAATTCTCTCCATTTTATTCAAGTTCAGAGATTTATGATTTTGTGCGTGACAAATAAAACAGAATAACATTCCTAAAATCCCTGAATTTAGATTTCAATTATAGTTTAAGAGACCGTTTCTACAAAGTGAGGCGTCCGTATTCAAAATATAAAATACTTATATCATATCTGTCCAATTACCGTGTCCCTAACAAACAAACTTGGGTAACGTGACAATTTTATACTTTTAAATTGCCAAGTCTACCCCTAATACATACCTATGTGTTTGAGCCGCAAACACTATGTTGACACTAAATACCTACGTAAGACATTTATCTCCCATCCTATCTCTCTCTCTCTCCCTCTCTGTCTCTCTCTTTTTTCTCTCCAATTCCAAACACCAACCACAACCACGACATCACGGTGACAATTTTAGGAAGAGAATTACATCTCTCCTTTAACGACTATTGATTGTCGTCGTATATAGGAGAGAACTAATTTTTGCTTTTGACAATCATAAAGTCATTTTTTCTAAAAATCGTTAACTCTTGTCATTTCAAGAAACTATAAGCTGGAGTTGATTACCGCTAGGTAGGATTTTAGAGGCTAAAATAACTCTGACCATGGTAACAAAAGGAAAGAAAGAAAAATTATAAGTGAAAAACGGAACGACCGGAGAGAGATTTTCGGGTGCACGTACAGTAGAGTAGAGATCTTCACGTGGGACTGAGAAAGTACGAGAGAGAAGGCCGGGGACGGGGACGAACTAGGAGAGTGAGTGAGTGAGTGATGTATGGTTATAGAGCAGCGAGAGATTTGTGGGGTGCCGAACATTAATTAATACTGATCTATTTTCCAGAAAACAACCACCAAAAAAATACGTACATGACCTCCTCTCCTCTCCCCTCCCCTTGATCCTTGCCTTGTCTTGTAGGAGTTGCAGGTGTTTTGACTACGTACAGATGGATTCAGAGGGTAAAGGGTGACATGCATGATCCCGGTCCGGTCAGAGTTTAATTAGAGCTGAGCCAAGCTAGGCTAGCCTTGTGTAGCTGTAAGACAACATTTTTGGAGAGATCACGGTCGATCGATCGATCGAAATGTGGCTTCCTAAAGTGGGTAACGGAACAATCAGGAAGCCAGCTGCAGTAATGACTGGAGACAATACTCAAAGGAGGTTGGTGGCAGTGGCCATAGACAAGGACAAAGGCAGCCGGCATGCCCTCATGTGGGCGGTTGACAATCTTCTCTCCGGTGGCCAAACTGTCATCCTTATCCATGTTATCCACAAGCCTTCTAATTCTGCTCATCATCATCATCATCATCATCCCAATTCCCCCAGTACGTCATTTCCACTCTCTCTCTGTGCGCGCGCGCGTATGTGTAAACGCTCGCATCGCATCGAAGGGCACTTATCTGTACTTCCTAGCTACGGTTCTTGAATAATAGACTCAAAGTTAGGAAGTAACAATGATTTCTTCTTTTATTGATTATTTACACGTACACATCTCCACCGGATTTCTTAATTTGTTTCCGTTTGCACGCCAATATGTACCTCTCTGAGACATAAACAATGAGCATTGGTATATACTTTGAGCTGAGTCATTTGTGTTTTTGCTGCATTCAACTAAATCTAGACTAGCATTATGCAATTCTCCTTTCGGTTTTCTTTTTGCAAACAATTTGCTTCGTTCATTGTATATTAGATGATCTAGATCTATTAGTATATATGTTTTGTCAGCAAATCAGGTTGCAGCTAAGTTATCAGCCAGAATACTAGGCCTGCCCTTACTTACTGATGTACAAGGACTTCTTTTGTTCCCTGAAGTTGCACAAGTGTCTACAATGAAAAGAAAAAAAATTGTGGGAAGAAATACAAATATGCAGGAGGAGGATACCAATTTGTATACATTACAACCAAGAAAATTAACAATCAATCTGTCGAGCCACATACTGCATGAGTCCCCCATGTAAAGAAACATTTTGATGTCAGAACTGCGATGCTAGTTACCAGTGCCTTCATGCTTTTACCAGTTGAGCTAACATGTAATGACTTACAATGTGGATGCAGTTGGAAACACTGGTGGCGGCCGTGATGTAAATGTTTCTTTATCTGCACACAAGCAACAACTTGAGAAGCAAACTGAAGATTTGTTCCTCACCTTCCATTGCTTTTGTACCCGTAAAGATGTGAGCTACTGACAAAAACAGGACCATTTTTTTTTTAGTAAATCTTTTCTAACCATCAACGATGCAAATCAGTTTGAAATGATCTACAGGGAAATGAAAAATACTCATTTTAATCTTCCTGGAAATTTCAATGCAATTTTTTTTGTTTATGCTGACAGATACACTGTCTTGACATCATACTTGAAGACACAGATATAGCAAAGGCACTAACAGAATATGTTTCTTATGCTGCGATAGAAAACCTGGTTCTTGGTGCCTCATCGCGTCATGGTTTTATCAGGTGAATTCTTGAATTCCATCTGACCTCATGAGCAGCAGAGAAAAATAATTAGCAAGAGTTGGGGATAGACGCAATCAGGAGAAAATGATCAACTCTAATAAACTTGCATCAGATCTCATGAATTTGAGTAGGGCTAAATATCAGCAGAATCACAAGGACTAAACTCGTAATCATTGAACTCCTAAAAATGCAGCATCTCTACTGCTATGGATATATAGGACTAGTGTTTAAAAATAAAATGTGAATTCAGGTGACTAATTGTGTTTCCATTATCATTTCCTTTCAGAAGATTTAAGATTTCTGATGTTCCTGGCTATGTATCTAAAGGAGCACCAGATTTCTGCACTGTTTACGTCATCCACAAACAGAAGATCTCTTCTGTGAAAAATGCTTCTCGTGCAGCTCCCTTCGTTTCTCCTCTCTATGAGAAAATTCAGGGCCAAGCTAATAACAACGGCTTTACTGCTGAGGCACGCCCCAAGCATAGTTTTAATATCAGAGGTCTGTTTTATTGACTTGTTCTTTTTCCTGATCTGATACCAATTTTTACTAATACAAAGTGTCGAAACCTGTAACAGCAGCAGATAGGACACCACGCAAGCCTCATAACTTACACGATGACCACGAATCGTTCAAGTAAGTAACTAAGGTTCCTGCAAACTTTGGAAGAAGAAAAAGCAGATAGACCTACAGTACTAGCTGTTATAGAGTCTTGCACTATAGATCAAAATGAACCTATTTTAATTGCATGATTTACTCAACAGTGTTGAAAAAGATTGCAATAACTGTAATTTTAACATTTTCCAGCACTACAAGTTGAAGTTGTTTTGATTCCCTACTTACAGATATCACTTTTTAGAGAAGGGAAGTAGGTTGGGAGGAATAAAGGTCAGAAGGGCCGAGAAAAAATTTATCATATTGTTTGGTTTTTAATGTTTCCAAGCTGTTGGTCTGACCAACCCATGACCATTGTCCGAAACAGGTCAGTTTTTTCTTGAAAGGGTTGAAAATGACTGCAATTCTGAATTCAATAATGAAACAAGAACGGGAAATATCAGCTCCGGAAGTTCAAATTGTCCTGATACACTACTTAGTACTTACAGACATCACCTTTTAAGAGAAGTTTGGGAAATGGGAAGGGAGGGAGGGGGTGAAGGAACATTGATCATTTAGTTAGGTTGGTGAAGTTTTAACAGAGTTTTGTATACAAGACTAAACCATGACCACTGTTGAAACAGGTCACCGTTTGCTGGCGGAAGAGGTCTACATGGAAAGTTACACGGAGACATCTCAGAATCAGATACTGGTATATCCTTTGTAAGCGCTGGCAGGCCAAGCAGTGATCGCATGTCTTCTTTGCTCTACGATAGCATGGACTCGAGCCGTACCTCACGCGTTTCAACCAGCTCAGAGTACAGCCCTGGGCCAGTTCACTTGGGAGCCAAGAGCACAGAGGCCGGATTTCTGCAGGAATTCTCATCGTCTTCGCTAGAGAGCGAAAAAACATCATCTTCAACAGATGAAACGGTAGAACGTCATCCTCACCCCCAGATTGGAAAGAGAATATACATTTATGCAGTGCATTATTCATGTATCATGCAATGGAATGATATACATGTGAAGTAGGTTTTCGTATGTTCTCTGTATCAGCTTCTAAACTACTCTTCACTTGGACCTAGTAGAACCGAGAACTGCACACCAAAGCCATGTTATTCTGAACTTCCTTTTACCCCTCTTTGTACTTCTGTTTTATCTCTAATGTAGGTTTAGAAAATTTGAACCGAATAAACTTTATGGCACGGGCCATTACCATAGCTGAACTTAAGGCATTGAAATTTTTCCTAAATGACCTCAATTTCTTATATCTAGGCAGATGAGTTCTGAATATCATAATCAAACATTATACAGGATGATGTTGACGCTGAAATGAGGATGCTAAAGCAAGAACTGAAAAAAATGATGGATTTATATAGCACAGCCTGCAAAGAAGCACTGACAGCGCAACAAAAGGTAGTACTGAAAGAAGCCATCCTCTGCTTTATGCAATCACAACAGTCAATAGTGCTTATTTGATGTGATTTTTGGCACAGACGGTGGAGCTCCATCGCTGGCAAATTGAAGAAGAACGAAGACTAGAAGAGGCTCGAATTGCAGAGGAAGCGGCGAAGTTGGCTGCTGAACAGGAGAAAGCCAAGTGTAGGGCAGCCATTGAGAAAGCAGAGGCTGCTCAGAGAATTGCACAAATGGAATCAGAAAGAAGAAGGAATGCTGAAATGAAAGCCATTAAAGAGTCTGACCAGAGGCAGAACGTATTGAATACTTTATCCGAAAATGATTTTAGGTACAGAAGATACACCATTGACGAGATTGAAGAGGCAACCGAATTTTTCTCTGAATCTCGCAAGATCGGCGAAGGGGGATATGGCCCTGTCTTCAAGTGTTTTCTTGACCATACACCGGTAGCTGTTAAAGTCCTCCGCCCAGATGCTGCCCAAGGAAGGTCACAATTTCAGCAAGAGGTAACAACGTGATTTATCCCCAAACTAATAATCATGTATAAAGCTTCTACCTACCGTGTCTAGTACATGTATAACATCAAGTCTTTCTCTTAATCCGTACACTGAATGCTTCTCTTTTTTTGGAGAAAACAGACAAGTTTTGTGTAAAGAGCAACCAAGTTCATTACCTTAAAGCAGCAAATTGCAAATGATTGTGTGATTGTAAATACAGGTTGAAGTACTGAGCTGCATGCGACATCCCAATATGGTACTGCTACTTGGAGCTTGCCCAGAATATGGATGCCTAATCTATGAATACATGGCTAATGGTAGCTTAGAGGACCGTCTATTCCGACGAGGGAACACCCCAGCTCTGTCTTGGCAACTTAGGTTCCGAATTGCAGCAGAAATTGGAACAGGCCTGCTCTTTCTCCACCAGACCAAGCCAGAGCCACTTGTACACAGGGACCTGAAACCTGGAAATATTCTTCTTGACCACAACTACGTGAGCAAGATCAGCGATGTCG
This sequence comes from Escallonia herrerae, assembly GCA_033070095.1. Lineage (NCBI taxonomy): Eukaryota > Viridiplantae > Streptophyta > Magnoliopsida > Escalloniales > Escalloniaceae > Escallonia > Escallonia herrerae. The sequence goes on from JAVXUP010001106.1 coordinate 217,055, forward strand.
GATTGTCCAGGCTTGTCCCTCCCTCTGTTGCTGATGATGTAACACAGTACCGAATGACATCAACGGCTGGCACTTTCTGCTACATTGATCCAGAATACCAACAAACAGGAATGCTTGGGGTTAAGTCGGACGTGTACTCCTTGGGGATCATGCTTCTTCAGTTGATAACAGCAAAGCCAGCAATGGGGTTGACCCACCACGTCGGGCGTTCCATCGAGAAGGGCACGTTTGCCGATGAGATGCTGGACAAAGCTGTGGAGGATTGGCCAGTTGACGAGGCCCTGTGCTTTGCAAAAGTAGCACTTCAATGTGCCGAGCTGAGACGGAAAGACAGGCCAGATCTTGGGAAGATTGTTTTGCCGGAGCTTAACCGACTGAGTGCACTTGGGGAAGAAAAAATGCCCCCTTCAATGATGGTGTGCGGGAATGCAAGTGCAGGCCCCTCCCCTATTCACAGCGCCCAAGACGTTTTTAGTGACGCTTCCCTTGTACATTCAGGATATAGTAGCTCAAAAAGCCACTCAAGCGCATCATCACGCGCATAAAAGCTACTCTATCAGGCATGAATACGATGAGAGAATATGACTCGGAAGATGGGTGCAAACACATTGTGCTGTGAAGCTTAGCTTGGGGTGACGGTGCATGAAATCCTTTTAGGATACGTAAAAGAAAGTTGACAAGCTAAATTGTTGACTTGATAGTCTTTTGGGTTTCCTTTTATATAATGTATATATTGCTGTATAAATAACAATAAGATCACGATGGAGCAACCTTGAATGGAGCTCATTCATGACTGTAGGCCAGGCTAATTGCCGTGAGTTTTAATTGGTAGGGGGAACCAGCATCAGAGCCCAGAAACCAAGGGCCTCAGCTGCATGCTTGTGTAATGGTAAGCTAGAAGAATGATATTGAGACTAAAAGACTTGGTTTGGACATGAGAATGCTAATGAAAGCATTTGACAATTATGGTACTGATCGTCCACTTCCAAACTTGCTCTACTTGGTTTTGTTTCCTTTGTAAATGTATTAGCTCTAGTGGGAGAGGCGGAAGTTTGTTTCAACTTGGATGCGTGTTATGAAAGTGTTTGTTTCGTGCAAATGAAGAAGCATTGAACTGAAGGACGGAACTGCTGAAGTGGTGTTCTGACTGACATTATTTGTGCAGTTGCAGCGATTGACAGATTGCAGTTTTTGCATCAGTTGATTGTAGTCAAAGGAAGGAGGGTAGTAGTGAAGGTGAAGTGAAGGTGTTGTGCGGAGTTGCACATTCTAATGGATCGCCCCACCCCCACCCCCACCCCCGACCCCCACAAAACAATGGCTCGCGCATGTTTTTGCGCAATAGGCGTTGGTTGAAAATACTATTCATGTATGATGTTAATGTTTTTCGACAAAACCCTGTTGTTCTACTTGTATATATATTTTGTTGGCCAAAGATGTTGATCTCATCTCTCATCTCATTTCATCTGAGAAATTTGTGGTTAACGACATAAAACATTTGAGTTTGGCGCTGTGTATGTATACTGCCAATGTAAGTAAAATTATTACGATGATGAGTGGCAAAGTTTTATGAAGTTTTTGGAGAGGTGTGAAGAGCAACGTGGCGTTGAGGCAAGAGAGTTGTTTGAGGGACACGTACGTGGTGAAGTGGAATTTTAATGGCCGACGTTACGCGTACGTGTCGTCTTATTAGTGACTTCCAGGCCGGCCGGACCGCCAGAGCAAAACCGAAACACAAAGAAAGCAGAGAGAATTACCCAAGAGGGAGTGCGAGGGAGGGGTTACTTTTGAATTCTTACTACTACTACTACTACTACTCGCAACACACACACACACAGAGAGAGAAGAACAAGCAGAACATGGGACAAGGGGAGGAGTCGAAGACCAGAGGTGAACCCAGTGTTGAGATTCAGGTTTTGCCATTATTACTTTACTCTTCTTACTCTATATCTACTTCTATGTTTATATTCAATAGTTATCATCCCTATTAATCAGTACTTCTCGTCTTGTGCGACCCAAAGGTTGGGGGCTCTTCTTTTTCAAGTATTACTTATGGATGCTTGAGATCCATAAGCTTGTATTTGGGACCTCTTTTATGTGTAATAAAAACATCATTACAGCAAAGGCAGATGGCAGCGGGGAAAGGGTCAATAAGGCACAATGCCTTCTGCGGGTGTGACTGTGGGATAGTGTTAACTCTCTGCCCCTCGTGTGGCACTTCAGTTACGTGAAGAGATCAGTTAGTGGGATGGGTGATCGTACTATCCACATCAGTTGTTTTGGTTCCAAGCCTGACTGCCCCCTTAAGTAACGAAGGGTGGGTAAACTATCCCTATGTTGAATTTATCTTTCAACCGCTCTTGATGAGGATACTCATCCTTTTATGGAACTTGTACCAACAAGATACGAAAAGAATTTGTCTTTGGTTCCCCGACTGGTGAAAAGCAGTCGGTTGGCTCCACCTGCAATCTCTTTTGACGATATGCTGTTGTGTCATGTATCTCACTTATCATCATTACCTCGTTGGTGATGCATTTAAATCTGCAAGTAACAACCACATTTAAGAGTAAGAATTAGTTCCTCTTTTTTTCTGAAAGGGCTACCCTCCTTTAAAGTTACCTTATTTTTGTGTATCAATTCATGCGGAGTCTTCTTTTATTCTCTCTTTGGTTCTCTTACCGGAGAAAGCCCTCGTTGGGGGTGAGGGGTGAGGTGTAACTAGCTTGAATGTACCTTTTGACCACCCTTGCACCCCTTCATATTGAGCCTTCTATGGAATTGGAAACCAACAGGACAAGAAAAAGATTCTCTCCTTCAGTTCCCCTACGACGTGATGTTGCCTCGCTGTTGATGGTTCCCTTGTCGTGGCGATATTTCAGGTGTTACTTAGTTATCTCTGCCTCGCTGGTGATGGTTTTAAGACTTCAAGTAAAAACTTGATCTAAGAGGAAGATCATTGTCTCAGAAAAAATCTGTCGGTCCCCCTTTTCTGAAAGGGCTAGTAACTTTAAAAATCCTCTTTTCTTGTATGTATGTCAGTATATGTTGTATGTTTGGTCCCTATTAATACGTGATTCGTCTAGAGGAGAAACCACCTGCAAGTAACGATTCTAGATCTATTTTTTGTTGTTAAGGTTTACATCTAATGTATGTATTATGCAACAGGAAAGAGGGGAGATCTTCTTCTTTTACAGGCCGAAAGTTGATAAAGAAGAAGCACACAGCCTGGATGACGTGCAACGCTTTTACATTGTCCTTCGGCCAGAATCTGGGGAGAGGTCTACTGAAGAGAAGCAAGACCCACATTCTGGCAAGGAAGGTAGCAAGCATGCTGGTGATGATGAAGATAAATCATCAACTAGCACTGGGAGTGAAGGTGGACGTGGTAGCCAGGTAGTTTTTAATAAGCGTGTGACACACATATTGATGAGAACAATTTTAGGTTTTTTCTGTGCTAATCATAGTCGACTAGGACTTTTGTTTGTAGTGGTAACACTGCTACGGGCATAAACAAATGATCCAGTATCATGTGATCTTCGAGAGTGATAACTCTGGATACCACATATATTAGCTTTATAAGATGTTTAGTTTCCAGGTGATCATCACTACAATCAATCATGTCAAGGATTTCATGTAACCAAGCAACAAGTTAAATGAGCTACATCGATTGAAATCGAATAATTCTCTTGAGCTGGCATGCATGTATATTAAGGCTGGGTGTTCAGTCATTTAATGCTCGCTGCTCAAAATTTATGGATGCGGACTATAAGCTGATCTTTTTGATACCTAAATTTTTTTTGCAGGAAGTAAACATTGAGAAGGAACCATTGCTAAGGTTCATCGTGATCGGACGGAAAAGTCTTCCAGATCCAAACAAGAAAAGCAGACCCTCTTGGGGTTATGTGGAGATGGTCACCACAAAGTTTGAAGATGTCAAAGCTGCTCTTCAAGGAGGTTTTCTAATGTTAATTGTTTAGAATTTAGGGTTCATCCTTTCGCATATTGTAGGACTTCCTTGTTCATATGGTGCTAGTGTGAATGTACGGTAAGTGTTTACTAAATGAGTGTTGTGTTACAGAGGAATACGATACTAAAACGAGAGGACACAGGCGGACTCCTCCTGCCAGAGCACTAGGAGAAGGCATTTACCGTATCCTAAGGCACAATACCAAGGGCACGAAGAAACACACCCATTTGGTTTACAAATTGGAATTCCCAAGGGAACACCAGAAGCAGGAGCCCCAGGAATCGTTCAATGTTGAACGGGAAGGTTCGTTTGTCATAGAGATAAAGAACCCCGATCAGCATCAAGATGATACTTTTTCGCAGTTTAGAGGACTTGGGAATAAGCGGAAGGCCACGTTTCCTGCCCATCTGCAGGGACAACTTGGGAAAACAAAGTTCAGTCCTGCTTATCCTCCAGACTTTCTGAACTACGAGGGGTGCGAGTTCTTACTCATACCTGCTTCAGACAACATAGAGGAGGAGCTGGGGTTGGAGCTGAAGACACAGTGCCACGAAGGTGATAGTGATGAGGATGCATCATCTCCTTGCGGCTCTGATTTGGTGAAGACATTTGGGGAGACCACATCTACTGATGCCCTTCTCAAAGGTACTTGGGTCTGAATTTGTAGAATGTTGGGGTGTTTGTAAATATACGTCTAAGCAGTGGGACGTGTCTACTGATGTATCTTAGTTTTGCAGTAGCCGTCTTTTAGGTTTGGCACTTTTGGTAGGTTAACCTAGCTACGTGTGTAATTACAGGAAAATGTCAGAAACATCTGTTGGCAGGTATGTTCGACTTGTTTGGTTTGTACAGTCTAAGGAAGACTGTCTCTTTCCAACGCGAGAGGTGGTTTCATGTCCCCCTAATTTAGACCTTTTAATGATGCTGGTGTTTGTCTTCAAAGATCTAAAAATAGGCTTCGCAGCCTCATTAGAGTTCCAAACAGGTTAAGCTGTTCTTGCAACTACAGTTCCTTCGGTTCTATAAATGTACCTACTATACTATGTCATTAATGGCCAAGTCCAATGCTCTTATCTACGGAGTATTAGCCAAAAGATTCTTGGAAGGTTCACCTTGCGTTGCAGATGGCAGAAAATCCAAGGGTGGACCGTCTGATCACAGTGCCTCCCGTCATCGAGACAGCCGTTTCATGATCACTTCGGCGGGCCTTTCAGAGCACCGCTGCTTATTCCCAAATCGGCTTTTCGTGATTAGTTCCAGCTGATGGCTGTCATCGAGACAGCCGTTTCATGATCACTTCAGCGGGCCTTTCAGAGCACCGCTGCTTATTCCCAAATCGGCTTTTCGTGATTAGTTCCAGCTGATGGCTGTCATCGAGACAGCCGTTTCATGATCACTTCAGCGGGCCTTTCAGAGCACCGCTGCTTATTCCCAAATCGGCTTTTCGTGATTAGTTCCAGCTGATGGCTGCAGTCAACAAAAGCCCTAGAGAGGGAAAACGGGGACGGCGGTGGCGAGCCCAGGTCATACATGAAGGCACCGAACTGGTGCCGGTGCTACCTATGCTTTTGGTTTGACGTCGAGGATCGTATTTTGCACTTCGGCAGATGGTGGTCTTGAGTGGGCCTATTTCTGGAATTGCCATATCTACGTAGATAATGGGTGCAATGGTGGTTCACGGTTGCCTTAATTGGGTGGTGCAGGTGACATTAGAACTGACAGATTATTGACGATGAGAGTAATAGGTGTGAAGGCGGCTGCGACGGTGGTGGGAAGCGGTTGTCTTCTAGTGTAACCTAAATGGACAATATTCTGGAATATCTTTTAGTTCATCACGATACAACTAATTGTACATACAACGCGATTGAATAACTTATGATCAACTTATCGCTACTAACGACGTAGTCTAACCCCGGTCAACGGCCAAGCCTACGGCACCCGTGCCCCTCTACCCATCTCCTATTCGACTAAGAAGAAATGAACACATGCACACTCACATGTGTAGACGTCCTTTTACGATCACATCTATCAACTGTTATGTTTTATTTGTTGTAAGGTCAAAATATATTATTTCTTATTGAATGCAAAGTAATATCTGGACTTGAACCCACTTCTGCTAGACGATGATTTATAAGCATAGTAACAAAACTTTAATAAGGCAGGAAGGAAATGATTGTGGCGGCAAGGGAGCGGGGGATTAGAAGAAAAGAGCAAAAGGAAGAGAAAGGGTGTGTTTGTGATTTGTCGACCGGTGGTATGTGATATTGGTGGGTCAAATTTGGATGTTGGTGGCCATATGTGGGTTGAGGCAGTTGTTAGATTTAGAGATATTTTACACCAACTTTATAAGTTTTGAGATTTTAAAATATAAAATTTCAAAATATAGGAATCTAAACATTTAAATATTTTAAAACTTTTTATCCAGTTTAAGAAGGTCGGGCTGGGGTTTAAGGTTGAGCGAGCGTGCGTGATCTCCGCCGCCGCAGAGGGTTTAAGCTATTCTCGGGTCTAAAATGGTTTCTATTTTCTGCTTTCTCGGTTCTTCAAACTCCTCGCTTCCAATTTCCAGATACCTGACTACTTCCCCTTCCGGCCACCGTCTTCTCCATTCTATCCTCCTCTTTCCCGTTCCCAGCTCGAAACTCCCTTCTTCCAGAGCTAATTTCATTCCTAGCCACACCCATCATCAGTTTCGCCGCCCTTCACACCTGCTTATTGCCGCCGGCAACGGCGAGCCTGCACCGCTGTCTCATGGCAATGATTCCGAAGCCGATAAAGAACAAGCAAGAGACGCCGTCTCGGAGATTCTTCAACAATGTGGGGTTACAAAGGAGGAATCGATCGAGATTGCCCTGAAATCGCCCACCTACATCAACATGTTGATGGGAAGCGTTAGCGATCTGGACGAGTGGAATTCGTGGAGCAGCAGCTCTGATGCTGCTGTTCCGCGCTTGACGTTCAGGGACAAGGTGTATCAAATGGCCCAGCAAAAAGGGGACAAAGGGATTCTTCCCTTTTTGGAGAGTATCGGTCTCTCTCTGTCTTCTGCAATGCACGTGGCCCGCTATCTTTCTTCCCAACCGCTCCCTGCCCTCATTCCCAAGGTAAACATTTCACAAGTCCGTTGATTGTTTGCACACGCATATATATATGTATACACATGGTTAATGCTCCCGTAGTTGTATGTGTTTCTATTGGATTTTCTACATTCGTATTATACTCTTGTTGGCATGTGCACACTATCTCTAAAAGCTGCTGATTAAGTTACCTCTTCCTCCTCCTTTTCTGAGAACTGGGGGCCGTTTTTCATCCCAAAAAAGAAGAAGAGATACTTAGTTTTTTGTGCACGAATACAAGAAAGGCTTAAACCCCATGGGTTTTTTTAAGAATACTGAATGAATGCAACATTGTCATTTTTTTCTGGTTAAAAATAAAATGTGATAAGTAGAATTGATGCTGTCCCGCACCGGCTAGGCAAGGGAATATTCTAGGGCTTAGAATGGTATGGGTTACCTTTGTTGAATATTCAGTGGATTTCTCTCACTGCCCTGTCTGGATTAAGGATTGTGCTAGTGTGTGCAATATGAAAATGAATACTAAGAGATGGAGGGTTGACGCGAGTGTCCGTAAAACATGAGCCAGTAGTGCAAGCTTTGATGTAACGTTTTCTTTCTTATTGTTTAATGAAGAATCACCTCTGTAACATGTACTTTGGACTTACAGTTGCACACTAGTTGATAAAACAAATTTGACGTTGACTTTAGTTCGAAGATAGAAGACATGCTACTTTGTCTTTGATTAGAACCAGCTCTGTTTCTATTTGCGTTTTCATTTTATTTATTTTTAGTTGGCTAGTTTTCCTTCTTATCTTGATTTGCTTATAGGTTAAGTATGTGAGGGAAATATTCTTTTCTAACAGTGCCGATGGAGGGCATCTTGGAAGAGTTGCCCGCCGTATGATGATGAACCTATCTATTCCTGTTGACGAGGATCTGCAACAAACGTTATCATTTTTTGAGAAGGTAAGTATATATCCCAGCAATTCTGGTTATTGGTCTTAACAGCAAGTAAATGTTTATGCATTTACTTTAACTTTCCTCTGAATCGCATTCTGTTTCTTTCATAGTTATGTGATTTGAACTCTATGGTGTAGATTCAAGCACGTCGCGGGGGTTTGGATTCTTTGGGTGCCGGAGATGCCTCTTTTAGGCACCTAATTGAATCATTTCCACGTCTTCTTTTGCTGCCTGTGGAATCCCATGTGAAGCCAATGGTTGAATTTCTTGAAGACATTGGAATCCCTAGAGGAAAGCTGAGAAATGTGTTTCTGTTGTTTCCTCCCATCCTTTTCCTTGACATTGAGAAGGACATTAAACCAAGATTATGGGTTTATGAGAAGGTTTGATGATCTAATGTAGATATTAGATTGTCTTCTTTTCCAAGGCTGAGAACATATTGAGCTAGCCAGGCAGCAAGCTTGTCTTGATCTCACCGTTTTTCAAGCTTGACTTGTTGCCTTTGAAGTTATCTTATCTGGCTTATCGTATTAAAAAGATAATCTAGATCAGAAAATGCAACATACTCATATCTCCTGTTTCATGCATTCCATCTTTAAGTTGTATATAGAAATTATAAGCCAAAAGTAAGGCAATTGCATTTGATTTTTTTGTATGAAGTACTCTTTTCGTATGCAGCCTTACCATTGTTTTGTTGAGATCACCCACTATTTAAAAAGAGAACGAGATTGAAAGCATGCAATGCACTTGGAAATACGAAAGAGAGCAAGAGGGAAGCATGCTTCCTGCTTGCAAGGGCTAGGCCAATTCAAGCAACCAGTAGTGAAACCTCTCATTGTCCCACTCCATTTACGTAGAGGGTCTACAATTTATATCTAGGGTTTTACAAAATTTCTGGCATGCCCAAGTACCGAAAGACATAAATAACATAATTAAATATATTGGCAAGACTTGTATTCCTCGCTTTAGCTTCGATCCTGATAATGTAGCAGTCTATTTGAATTTACTTTCATGCCAGCTACTCGTGCGTTGTGTCACAGTGGTATTTCTCTTGCTTTAGAATGAATTTTGTTGTTTGCTGGTATTTGCTCCCGTATCTCTACTTGTTAGGCGTTAAATCCAGAAACCATGTAAGGTAGTCGCACATAGTGCGAGTTTGGTGCATCGAGATCCACCTTAGAGGTTTGGTGCATTAGTCTAGTTTGTGTTGGCAATAAGTGGAGTGTTACATTATTTGTAGGCTTATAAGTTATAACTAGCTGCAGCTAGTGCAATTTTGAGAAACCTATGCTAACTGTGTTATTGGATACTGGTTTGGTGTCTATGCTTATAGTGTTCTTCTTCATGTAACTGCTAAGTATGGCTATCAGAATTTGTGGAATTCTAGTCTGTGTATGATCTAAGCATCTGTTGGCATTTGTATTTCAGGAGAATAAAAGAGATAACGATCTCGGCAGAATGTTGGTGAAGTATCCGTGGATGCTTTCAACAGGCATTCAAGCAAATTATGTGGAAATCCTTTCTTTCTTTGATAAGGAAAAGGTACCATCTCCGAGCTGTATAGCATGTTTGGCTAAGTTTGTTTGCACTTAAGCCTTGAGATTGCGACTCGACTTCTTTCTGTGAAAGTTGTTATCCTCTATTTTTGGCTCTGAATGGAGCTATAGATCATCCCTAGACTTCAAACAGCCTTTCCGAACTCACAAGGCTACTTGCTGGACCCTTTGACGGGGGGGGGGGGGGGGGGTGGGGGGGTGCCAAAATTTCCTTAACGGGCTACTTGCTGGACCCTAGACAGGGGTCACGAGACTTGGACCAGTGACGAGGCTATGAGAGTTGGACCCTTTGACGGGCTAATATCTTAGATCTCTGGTGACCCTGACAAGCTGCAAGAAATTGCTCACCAGGAGCTATTGCAAGCATTGCCTTTGACGAGGCTTAAACCATGCTTGTGGATGGTGGGGTGGATACCATTAAAACTGAAGCTCATTAGTTACTACACTTGTTCTTTTGTTAGGAGTTCCTCTAATTTTATAAAGTTTTCTAGCATACCCTTTTCTTGGATGAAATGATCAAGGAATACTTGGAGACACATCTACAGAACCTTCATATAGTAATCCACAAAGAAACGATCCAAATTGATATTAACCTCATTTAATATAAGTTCACGACACATAAGGGCCCTAACCAAATTTCGGCTCGTGATCAATCCATAGAGACCTATAGAAAATAAATAAGCAGTAGAACTTCTTGTAGAAGTCTTTCCTAAGGCTTTTCAGGCCAATCTATGGTTGTTCAAGGACCCTTTCATGCATTATGTTAGGTATCAGGGAAAATCCAGTCGATACTTTTTTTTTGACTTGTCTTCCCTGTCGCAAGCATATGTATTTTACGAATTCTCGCAAACCCAAGTTATTAGCTTGTATAAGTTAAGATCGGTTCTTCAATCATAAGGACTATTTCAATCCAAAAGATTAGGCTCCCCCTCTTGCAAGAACGGAATAACAGGGTCAGCTACCCAGCCAACCTCCGTAATTAAATACCGTTACTGTACGTATGGACGATTCCTCAATATTTTGTTCGTTCGCAATAAAATATTTCAGCATATGATGAGGAAAATGAGATATTGGACTTACTCTGTTTTTTTTTTTTAAATTGCATTTGAAAAAGTGTTCAATGGGACTGCAACCTTGCCCGCGAAGCGAATACAATCAGCTATCAGTACAACTTGAGATATTATCCCCCAAAAGAATCTGAAAAACCTTATGTTGTCCTCTTGTTCAATTTCTTCTGTGTCCCGTGTATCAGTGTTTCTTTACTCTGTGGTTCTGTATCTCACTCTCCTCTAAGCACTTTGTCTCATAGCAGGTACCAAAAGCTGCTTTTAACCGTGCAATCAAAAGCTGGCCGCATCTTTTGGGTTGTTCAACTGTCAAGCTAAAATTGATGGTAGATCAGTTTGGTGAGTTAGGCATTAAAAACAAGAAATTAGGTCAGGTCATAGCTACAAGTCCTCAGCTATTAGTACAGAAACCTCCAGAATTTCTCCAGGTCAGTTGCTTGCATTTCTTTTTACTTCTCTCTCCGTGTTTTTAGGTCTCAGCTTATGTCGGAGATTAAAAGTCACTTCTTGACTTCCACGCTAGATATCTCGGTTCTCTAGTATCAAATTTCAAATTCTTGTTTCATTTCAATTTTCTACGCATGTATGTTGGAAATCTATTGTGGGAGTTCTTCTAAGACATATTTACAGGTTTTAGATGAATAAAGTATATTTCGTCCATAAACTATTACATATTCATTGGACAAACATTCTTCCGACAAGTATTTTGTACATAGGTTATCATATCAAGTATTTGATGCATATAACATATGTATAAAGCATTTTGAGTTTACATGTGCATATTCAAGATGCAGAGTTGGTAGGCGGCTTATAGAAATGATGTTAATGATGGCTACAAGTGATGACCTGGATGCATGGGCAGTAGTGATAGGTCTTGGAGAGGGATATGATCTTGCATGGGTTCGCGCGCACGAGCGCACAAAGTGACAAAGAGACACACATGCACGCGCGCGCTAGCACACACGTACAGACAGACAGAGAGAGAGAGAGAGAGAGAGAGAGAGAGGGAGAGGGAGGGAGTTTCTGATACGAGAGATCCATGTGGTAGTGACATATCTTGACCGAGTTTCTGAGACGAGAGAACGATGTATGTCTCCAGGGAAGGTATGCAATCACCCTAGAATATTTAGAGTTATCTTGCACTCCAATAAGCATTGAATGCATCCCTCAACTATAGGTGTTGTAATATATGATGTGCGATATGTCACTATCATCGATAACTACATAGTATTTGCTAGTAAAACAATGAGCGCTGGAAGAGAAGGATGTCTTCTGCATATTTTTGGCAGCCTACGTCCAATTAACGGTGGGCATTTTTCTTTTTCATTTTATTCAATCAGTTAGCCAGTCTTTACATATTCTTGACCTGACAGCCGAAACGGCTAGCTAGCAGGTCTGTTAAAGCTCACTGAGAACAGTTTTTGGCGGCAAACAGTAAGATAATAGAACTGATACCCTCCCCACTTGATAGAGAAAAACCCACTTTATATCAATAAAATCAGTAGAACTCGAGACTATGTATGGTCGGCAGGCAATCTTTGTGGCGTATAATTTGCACATGAAACTTTAAGCGATGCTACAAATTTAGTTTGTAGCCAAATAAATTTAGAAGATGAGAACTGATGGTTATGTATATAGTGTTTAATACTCACTACAGACCTTTATGTTGTGCATGTGCTTGTAGCTTTGTAGTGTAGCCTTGAGTTTGCTTTACATATACCCCAGATAAAGATCACATGCCGGTATAAGATAAGATAATTACAATCATGACGCAACTTTTACCGTTGAAAGAGTACGTTTAGTTGACATATTCAGATTCAATATTAGAAGAAATTTTAGTTTCACTTATTGCTGCAACATCCAGGTGGTAGATTTTTTGAAAGATTTGGGACTTGATGAGGAAACTGTTGGTAGGATGCTTGCTCGCTGTCCTGAAATTTTTGCTACAAACATCGAGAAAACTTTGAAGAAGAAGCTTGAATTCCTTTACGGCATTGGTGTTACTAAGAGCCATCTTCCTCGTGTTGTCAAAAAATATCCAGAGGTTTTTGTATGTGACATCGACAAGGCCTTGCGTCCACGGTAAGGATTCTAATTCTCAGGTATATAAATGACAATTTTAATGACAGGACCTCCTGAAATTTCGTAGAACTTGGAAGCTGAAAAAGTTTTTCTTATGGTTGTGCCACAGAAAGACTAGTCCATAACACACGTGCACATAGATACGCCTGTATCGTTGCACTGCTAAATTTATCCTCAAAGAAAGAAAGGGACAAGAATAGTTCGCTATATTTTTTGGTCTAACAGTAGAAGAAACAAGACAGAAATTGATGAATGTGTTTTGCGGGCAGATTGAATTACTTGACGAAGATTGGGCTGTCAAGCAGAGATGTTGCATTCATGGTGCGTAGATTCTCACCGTTACTTGGCTACAGCATCGAAGAGGTTCTGAGACCTAAGGTAGATTTCCTAGTTAAAACTATGGAAAAGCCAATTAGTGACGTGGTCGACTACCCGAGGTATTTCAGCTACTCGCTGGAGAAGAAGATAGAACCCAGGTATCGGGCGCTAAAGGGTAGGAATCAGCAGTGTAGCTTGAAAGATATGTTGGGTAAGAATGACGAGGAATTTGCAGCCCAATTTATGGGTGTTGGAAGGATACTTGTTCCCCCCTCTTGAATGAAAAGGGCTTAGTTCTTTTGTAATTATATATATGTAGCTCTCTCTCTCTCTCTCGCGTCATGTGGTTTACGGTTTGGTCCTTACGTCACTGTGATTGTAGTCGTAATCGTAATCGTCTACCTAATACATGTGTTTGGCTTACTTTTCAAAAATTAGTGCAAAATATATATAATTATAATTACGCGTAACCGTTTGGTTTAACAAGTGATTCTCGTAATCCAATAAAAGATTAAGAAAAAAATTATAATGGCCCTCCATAATGCGTTTTATAGTAATCTAACGCAAAATATCTGATAATGCATGCAGCCTGTGCCAAAATGAGGCAGTGAATGGTCAGTATCTCCTCCTTTAATGCCCCCTCAGCAGGGACGTTTGGTTTGGATTGGACATGGGCATAAAACTGGAACAGGCCGTACCCTCCGTCTTTGAAGGTTGATTGCGTGGATAAACAAAGGGAATGTTTGCTTGAGTTTACAATCCAAAGCAACAACAGCAGTATTTGCTATTCGGTGGCTACATCGAACAGAGGTCATTTTCAAAAAGAGCCAATTTTGAACTTTTAGGACGGTCATCTTGAATCTCAAAATCTGGCCCAAGCAGTGTGGATATCTCTTGGCAACTTGATCACCCACCAACGAGTAGTTGCCAAGATGGGATAGCTCAGAAGATGACTTCCTAAATGTGTCAAAAGAGTTGAGCTTACAACATCAAAACTTTTCTCATGCCAGCGCGCTATGGACAAAGCTGCTCATTTTCACAGAGCATAGCTACAGAGGGGATGGGAATAAACCACTCCAACACCACTCAGCTCCATTTAGGATTAGCAGTCTACTCGTACAGATCACAGGATCCTTTTAAATAATGTTTAGGTTCTTATTCAATTAATTTTCTTAATTATGATGCGACTAAGTGTAATTGCGGGATGGCTTGTGTTAATACAAGTGAAATATTCTCCCTATTTATTAATATATTAATTAAAACAAGAAAAGAGAAGTTTAGTGAGATACATACGACTACTTGGGAACAGCTCTATCCAATCTAACCGTTATGAACAGTTTTTCATCTCTCTCTCTGTTGACCGTTGTGCACAATCACCGCAAAGTGGCGACTCTAAAATATATTAAATTTCAGTAAATCGACATCTTTAATTCGATTCTAAGCCTCCCTCCTTTTGTACGCTCATGCCATCTATACTATATATAATAAGATTCGATTGATAGCTTGAATGAGTAATAAACTCTCAGTCCTATTTTTTCAAAAATTTTAATTTTATTAAGTAAAAAAAATAATGTGTCAACGTGATACTCACCTCTCGAAAACTTCCACTATTCCTAAAAAGCCTCTTTCCTGTTTCCCCACGTCTAAATACAGTTTTCTTTATCTTCCTAAAAACCCTCTATCCCCACGCTCAAATACAGTTTTCTTATCTTCCTATGCTCCTCCCTTTTTCTCTCCATTTACACACGGTTCTAAAATCCCAATTCACAATCGAAATCATCGGCCAGATCAAATACATTGGTGGACGATCTTCCTGGCCGGCAGCTAGCTTGGTCTCGCGGCAGAGAGGGAGAGGAAGACGACCTTGAAGCCGGCGAGAGAGGGGAGGAAAAAGTGCGGGAGAGGTAGAGGGAGGAGAGGACGACGAAGCAGAGATCCGGGTGGGAAGAGACGAAGGTGTCTTAGAGCAAGCGGCAGAGGGCCTCTGCCACCCAGCATAAAACCGTGGCCGCAAGAACTCAGGTTGGAGCAATTTAAAGCGTAACAGATGTTTGCTGATTTGTCTCTATATAATCTTCTGGGTATCTATCATCCATCATATATATATTTGGATTCGATTGGTATGCTCTTTGTCTACCAAACTACAAATCCATTTTTTCTAGATTTTTTGAATTTTCCTTGCTAACTATAATTAGGTGTAAAAACTTTATTGGCTAGAAGAATAAGAATAAACCGCTCTACCCTAAGTTTTAGCCCCATGAGTCCATGACCTCCTTTCTTTCGGCAGAAACGACATTTGATGTTTTCCATTCCTTCTCAATAACTGCCTCCTCTCTCAAATTGCTTTCAACCATGATTCCTGCTCAAAATGGTCTCAATTCATCCTGCCCTGGCATTTGAAGGATTGCATACGACTAATAATTGAGCAATTGTCATCAGGTATAATGCTGTAATTCTAATTTCGTTTCCATTTTTTTAATCCACCAACCATTTGCTACCAATAATCCTGAGCAGTTACATATCCTTTCTATTCTTAGCAGAGTGTAGGGAGGGATCGGTTGCCGTCCGACTGGAGGTTGCTGTATGTGACGGCCCTGTAGTACTTGGAGCGGTGGTGGAAGCGTTAAAAGGTGTTGGGTAGGGATTTTGGGGGATGGTTAAGGGGGCGGTTTGTGTGGAAGGGTGTGAACAGTTTGTCGCCACTCGCCGATGTCGATGGACTGGTCGCCGTCGAACTGGAGCAGACCAGATTTCCGGTGGTGTGGGGTGAGAGTTGGGGTACAGGGCTGGGGTGAGGAAAGGTGTTAAAGAGTAGGTGTTGCCGTGTCTTCATATATTGAATGCCGAACAACGGTAGCCGTATAGCTTGAGGACGCGGGATTTTGGGGGAACTAGGGGGCGGAGGGGTGGGGTGTAAAACCGTGTCTCTGTGTAGGTGTTCGCAGGGGGGTGGAGAGATCTGTGTATGTTATGCGTGAATGTGTGTGTCTCTTTGTAGGTTAGTTGGTGGGTGTCGTCTGTGTGGATGTAAATATGTGTGTTGGTGTCCGAATGACTGTTTCTCTGTTTGGGTGGGTGGGTTGATGTCATTTTTCCGTCTGCGTCGTGGTTGTGTGTGTGTGTATGTGTATGGCCTGTGGGATGTAGGGTGGGCAGGTGTGCATGTTGGTGTACTGTCTGTGTGCATCCTGAATTGGTTTGTATGTCGACTGTGTCCGTGTGGGATGGGGCGGTCTGTCATGAAAGCCCATCTCATTTGTGACCAATCCGGTTTTCCCTTGCTTTTGTTTAAATGCCGGTGCATCCCTATTCTTTGTCTTGCCGCCAATGGACTAAATGGAGCCATGCATGCCCTGATTATACCACCGAATGAAGAAAACAAGCCGTTGAACTGGAGCAGACCAGATTTCCGGTGGTGTGGGGTGGGAGGTGGGGTACGGGGCTGGGGTGAGGAAAGGTGTTAAAGAGTAGGTGTTGCCGTGTCTTCATATATTGAATGCCGAACAACGGTAGCCGTATAGCTTGAGGACGCGGGATTTTGGGGGAACTAGGGGGCAGAGGGGTGGGGTGTAAAACCGTGTCTCTGTGTAGGTGTTCGCGGGGGGGTGGAGAGATCTGTGTATGTCATGCGTGAATGTGTGTCTCTTTGTAGGTTAGTTGGTGGGTGTCGTCTGTGTGGATGTAAATATGTGTGTTGGTGTCTGAATGACTGTTTATCTGTTTGGGTGGGTGGGTTGATGTCATTTTTCCGTCTGCGTCGTGGTTGTGTGTGTGTGTATGGCCTGTGGGATGTAGGGTGGGCTGGTGTGCATGTTGGTGTACTATCTGTGTGCGTCCTGAATTGGTTTGTATGTCGACTGTGTCCGTGTGGGATGGGGCGGTCTGTCATGAAAGCCCATCTCATTTGCAACCAATCCGGTTTTCCCTTGCTTTTGTTTAAATGCCGGTGCATCCCTGTTCTTTGTCTTGCCGCCAATGGACTGAATGGAGCCATGCATGCCCTGATTATACCACCGAATGAAGAAAACAAGTGGAGCTTTTGTTCTAATTATTTTCTTTGACGTATTTTACAAATATACTGAGTTATATTGTCCTTTCCGATCCCGATATCCATTTTGTCTCCTATATTTTATTGTGTTTATTTGCTTTCTCTCCTAAATACACTTTGTTCCTATTTATGAATTGTTACAAGTTAAGTGCTCCTTCGATTTAAGTAACATATACTACATTGTGAAATTCTGTTATCTCCATAATTTTAGTTTTCCGTTGACAAAATTTGTAAATTCTTACAAGGTACATTGGTTGCATTTGGTGGCATTTTCATTAATTACTATTAAAAACATCAATCACACGACAATATTTCTTTAGTAAGTGCTATGTGTGTACAACCCCCCCTTTTTTTAATTCTTTTACTATGGCTATGATAAGGCTTACGTCTACGTCTTCTTCATGAATGATATTACAAACTAATGATTTTCTTCCACCCATGATTTGCCAATAGTTATTTTAAGTATGTATGTGTTACTTTAATGTGGACTTTAGTTTGGAGCAGTCATTCTTTTTGCTATTTATATTATAGGTATAAAAATATAACAACGCTTAGTAAAACCATAAGAAAGGATCTTATGGTTAGCAACATTTATAAAAGTATTTAGCAAATATTTGAGCAATGTCGCAAAATTCACTATTAAAGATTTTTTGACAACCGATCCTAAACATATTTTTTGTCATTAGGATAGGGTATTGAGCCCTGTTCTTCTATCACTAATATTAGTGACATTTTCTCACGAGGTTGTTAGGCATGTTGTTTATCGCTAATCTCACTGCATTTCATAGTATTTTGTGTTTTCTAAGGGAATCTTCAAGAAATATATGGCTACTAGCCGACAAGGTATTGTGCAACTTTATTAAAATACTTTTATTTATGTAATGAGGGATTGAGATAAGAACCTTTACATTGTGAAAGTCAGGTTCCAAAAGTACTCATGTTCAAAGCTTAAAAACTTGATGACAAAGTTGTGAAGAATTCTTTAGTCGAATTTTTATAACCATCTGTTATGTTAGAGTGGCCCAAGACCCTTTAAACTCTGTCTAATAGTCCACTCGAACATCTCATCTCTGATGACCAAAATATAAAAAATTTCATCTCATATGATACAAGAAATTATGAAAAAAAAAAAAAGCAGTGGAGGCTAAATCTTTACCTATTTTTCACTAAAAATAAAAAAACAAAAGCATCTCATGTGACCAATGTCTTTGAACTAGCCATAATTTCGATAAAAATGTTCTCTTTTTGACATTTTGTTAACTTACTCTTAAGGTTTGATTATCTGATTCCTAGCATAGAGTTTTAGGGAAAGGAGTCTTCAAGAAACTTGATATTAATATAACAACCTTAATATCCTTGAACTAAAAATCTGAAAGAAGTCATCGTGAAAGCCCTGAAACTTCACAACAAAGTAATAAAGAACTATTTCAAGTCAATTTTAAAGATCAATGCGTCACTGATGCTTCTCTCAGCAAACTAATGAATATGAGTTTGGTTAAATAAAATGTCAGTTAGTCTCGCTCAGAAAGAAATAATTATCGTGTTGTCATTTATACCCCAACATTCTAAATAAATAGTCTTTGCAAATTTTGTTAATTTCTGAACTTTGACAAACGATTGCATAAATCGGGATTTTAGCTAAATGTATTGTCGAGATTTTATGCTTCCACCTTAAAATTTTGAATCCTATTAAAATGTTACCTTATAAAATGGAGGATATGAATGACTCATGAATTAGTTAAAGGGTGAGTGAAGTAGGAAGGGCATTGAGGAATAACATCAAGGTCCCAAGTTCGATTTTTCATCCCGACGGGCAATATAAATTGTAATTCTGATTCTCCAACAAAAAAAACTCGTGCATAGCACAGGGTTTTAGCTAGTATATTATATATATGTATTCCTTCGTGCCCTTTGGAAGTATCCTCTTCGACGAAAATCAAACCCAGTACATGATACTGATACCTATGCATGCCCTGATTGCCCTCTGCTCCTGCGCCTTGACTTTCACTCATTACACCAAATTCAGTTCTTACCACTTTAGTGGTGCCAACTGAGAAGAAGACCAATCTATGCATGCCACCCTCCCTCCCTCCCCAGTCTGTTAACATGCATGTTTCCGTATTAATTTCTGGCAATAATGTTTTACATACGCAGATATGCGTGCAATTGGAGGGGTTAGTTTAATTAAGTAAACAGATTGCGTTCCTGAAAATGGGGACTGTCATTAGTAAGGCTGCAAATGGCCTGGGAGGTCTTCTTGGAAATGCCTTTGCGGCTCCATTCAAATCTGTTTTTGGTGCAACCTGTGAGTGAGTATCTTTTCTCTTTCTTCCTCTTAATTTTGTTATACCCATGCTTCACTAATATGCTGTTCCTCTTATCATTTTTTTCTCATTCGTTAATATTTTGCATTCAAGTATATTACTTTTTTATTCTGTTCATTTGCGTTGTTCAACTGGATTTGTTCGTGTGAAGCTCAACGTAGCGCACTAGTTCTCTTTTTACCTGTCTTCCAACTGCACATTATTTTCACTTCATGCACAGAATCAATTCTGCTAGACTGGACGGCTAATAGAACATAGTGCAACTTTCTGTATTTACTTCACTTCAAATTTAATTTCATTCAAGTTTATACCAAGGCTCGTCTACAAAGGCGTGCTGACCCATTACCTGCCCCCTTCCCTTTGCTCCTCATCTCCCCACTGCCCCCACCCACGAACATCACCACTAACAAGAACGACAAAACTACCACTAAGATGAAGGACATCAGGTTGGGTAGAAGTGATGTGGTATACATCAGTTTTATGTGTCATTCCAATTGCCTTGTGATAAAAATTTAAGATGAAATTTTAAGCATTACAATATGTCGCAGTCGCATCTAGTCCAAAATGGAGTAATTTGCTTTAGGGGTTGACAAGTCCAGCTTCTCACAGTCCCAAGGGAACGATTGCTGCCCTAGATGGGTAAGAATCACCGTCTTGGTCTTTGAAGGTTGGACATAGATGATGTTTGCTTTGAAGCTCCCAATAGGCATCTAAATCCGGTTATGACATTCGTAGGTCCATTTCGATCATCAACCTAGAAGATGCATCTTTTCAGAGATGTGCATCTTGCTCTGGCAGTGTACTAATAAGGCGATGATATGTTCTAGTTTATGGTCGCATGCGCATATATTCTTAGAAAATAGCAGAATCTCGTGAATATCTGCTCACTGTGTTCCACATGCTGCGGTATGTGCACTTCCATGTGAATGCCCTTTTACATGTCTGTATATGTACCCTTTTTGTTTGCTTGGTCTGCATATGACGTTGGCCTGGTTGATTCTGCAGGGATGTTTGTGCGGGAACATGGGATATAACTTGTTTCATTGAGCATTTATGTGTCTCCGATCTGGTGAAATTATTTATGGTTTCAGGACTTTGCTACCTAAGTAATTTTTCACTTCGATCTTCTTCTGTAATTTTGCGCCTCCCCATGTTATCATATAAATGCTCTGTGATTATAATGACTCTAGATCAGTTTCAGGGGATTTTTATGTTTGTGCTGCAAGTCTTGAACGTAACAAGTAGCTTTCTTTCAGCGCTTTTTTTCTATAACTGAATGTTAGTTGAAACATGGAAAAATTCATAATGTGGTAGTCAGTAAGAGAAGGGATTCTTTCGCAGGATGACTGATCACCTACCAGTTATGAATTTCGTAGTAGGATAAATAAATGGCCTTTCATTATTGGAAGATTGTTATCAGGGGAAAAAGAGTACGGAACCCGTTAATTATTTTGCAAGTGTCTCGATGCAAGAGAAAGAAATAAATTTGAATAAACTAGTTCTTCGACGTGTATAACACTTATCTGTTTCTCTTCTTTGTATGCAGCTTTCCTGTTCTTCTACCTGTTGTTCAAGTTGGGAATCTGCCAATGCATAGGAAGAAGCCTTTGTAAGATTTGTTGGGCTACATGTGAGGCATACTGGTTTGCCTTGGAGAACTGTACTTGTTTTTTATGGCACAAGCTAAAGAATGTCAAGCGGGTAAACCGCCGTCGCCATCGCCGCTTTCAAGATGTTGAAGTCGGCTATAGTTCAAGCGGGGACAGCACGTCTTTAGATGATGATCCGAGTTTTGGCAACAATAGTTGTATCAAACTAGAAAGACATAGAAGAAAGAATAGGCTACGTAGCTCTCCGTTTTCTTCAAGGCTTGGTTATAAAGACGGACGTGCCAAGTATAATAATCACCACCATCACCGGTCAAGGTCAAGTATCAGACAAATGTCTCTTCATCTTAAGGACAGATCTGAACGACTGAGGAACTTAAGACAGCTCCAAATAAAGAAAGCGAGTAACCTTCGAAGAGAGGCCACGTTGTGCAAGAGAAGGCTCAGGTGATCTTATTGTAGCGGCATGAACAGTACGGTTGGTTACTCGTTTTTCCAAAAAATGGCCCTTAGATTGTAATAATTGTACGAAAGTTTCTTGTTTTATCCAATCTAGAGCTTCTATAAATACTAGAGATAAGCTTTCTTGTATTAGTTAATCAAGAGCCAGGCTTACTTTCATAAATACTGCTTTCGTCCCTCTTTAATTGGTTGGTAGTTGTTGTTTTTATTTTTTTGTTGTCCTTAAAAAATTACTCAATTTTCATTTAATAACTATGTTTAATATCATAACTATGTTTGATAGCATTTCTTTTAGTCGATGAAAATATTTAATATTACCCCCTAACCTCAAGGGATTTGTGAATATATAGAAGGAAATAATGAATTGACTATGTTACCCTTCATAACTTACAAATTTTCTCACATTTGTTAGTCTATTTCAAGGATTGTAACACATGATAAGCCTAGTGTGAACATTGAAATTGTAGTTGTAATTTTCTAAAAATTATTGAGTGCAATTAAAGATAGATAATGAAGAAATTGCCTCTTCTATCCATCCAGCTGAAAGTAAATATTTTGATGGTTGGGGGGGTTATGGGGAGGAAAACATTTTGCAGGAGGAGGGGAGAGGATGGCGGGGTCCAATAGGTTAGAACTGACAAATAAAAGAATAGGAAAGAGGTACGTGGCAGCATATAAGTGGACAGTGACGTGGCCTCGACGGCTGTGGAAGACATCGTGAGAGGACTTTGCAGTTCACCCGAATACGAACTTGTCCATATTTTTCTTTTATTACCTACCAAAATTAGTCGGAACTCTGTATCATCTTATTTGCAGTAATAAACTAATCCACCACCCCTGAGCTACCCATTTTACGACGAGGAAGGCAGGCTGTTGACGAAGGCAGCTCCTCCGCTACCCTGAGGCGTTTTTGCACAAAAGCTGTTGGGTAATTGCCTATACTCACTGATCTCGACTTTGTTAATTCTGGTATCTTTCTCCACCCCATCCCACGGATTTTAGGGTCTTTGGATTTCTTCATTTGCCTTTTCTCTTCTCTCTGTGTCTCTTACTTCGGTTATGCCCTTTCCATTTTGCTCCCCGTGATAGAACAACCGATAAGTCAAAGACCAAGTGGTTGCTTGCCCATGCTAATGCTTCATCTTAATTCTATGTGGACTTTCTTTTGTTTGTGATCATTTCAAACGATGCGCCAAATCTAGGGTTTTACTTTGATCTCGCAATGTGCCTTGCCTATACTTCATTTCTTCTCCTGGGTGGGGATTGTGATTTCATTTCATTGCGCGGGGTTAGTATGCGCAAATTCGTTATTGAGACTTGTAACTCCTATTTTATAATGGAGTGTAATCTCTTAATGCTGGCATTTGCCTATAATTCCCATTCCAAATTTACTCGTGCCATGATATAGGATGGATACTAATTTTACGGTAATGTACTTTCATGACTAATTGACAATCATGTTGAGTTTGCCAGAACAGTGCATATGGTCTTTGCAGATTGTTCAGTTCTGTTACATTATTGCTTCTTTTGTTATAGTAAGCTTGTAGAGTGGCATGCCATAAGCTTCTCTATCTCTTTGATCTTTCAGGAAACATGATCGGTGTGAAAAGACTCCTACAAGAATATTTTTGAAAAGGTCAATGTCCCATTTACATGTGCAACTATATGAGCTTGAAAGTTAATCTCTAGTTTCCAGTTAGGAACATTCAAGATTGAACGACCAAGTTCAGGGGGCGACTTGCCCCAGGGCGGCGACTTCAACCCTTTCCCCGTAGCTCGGAGAGTGAATTCCTTTCATGCTGTTGCGATGGATGACGATATGGAGAGTGGTAGTTTGGGGCCTTTCCAGGACAGGCCAAAAACTTTCCCTAATATGCGCAGTAAATCAAACACACCGTTGGTAAAGATCATTAACTTCCCGTATATTGGTCATCATTATATTTGTTAGGCCATTGTTTTTTGTTGTTATTTTGTTTCTTATGATGCATGCTGTTGCTTTTTTAATTGACACGAGTACATTCAAAAATAGTCCTTTGTCGTGTGATATGCATTGTAGAGTTTATTTGTCCATCTATAGAGCCCACATGACTTTTCTTGATCTCTTTTGCTCGAGAAACCTATGATTGTAAGGCACTGAAAATCAACTCTCAAATGGTTGACCAAAATCAATTATAAACCTAATAGTAATACCAACAAAGCTTAAACAAGATGTTGAAATTAAGTGGTCGAATAAAAGTGCCCTGCATATTTACGCGATAAAACTAGACTGTTAAACTGTAAACTAGAACATCTCTAGGTTCCATGTTGATTCCAATTCCTAATTATTTCTCCTTTGTTTTCCGTCACTTGCCCCCCGGCTGAGAACGAACCTTCTCTGATGAGTTAAAAGTGTTGGTACGGCTCCTAAAAATCTGAATCTTTTAAGGACAAACAGTTATGTTCAGCAACGTGGTTGTGTGAATCACCCAAGGGAATATCAGATAGACCTTCATATGAACAGAAGATCTTTGACGCCAAAGGTTATGACCAGGCTTCACCTTAAGGGTGCTCTGGCTTAATCATAGTATATATATCTCATCGGTTAACAGAGTCCGACTAAGGGATCCTCTGATTTTTGTTTCTTTATTCCGTCCCGTGCAAGTTGAGTATTGGAGGTTAATATGCACCGACTTGAGGTGGATTGTTAGAATAAGTATTAGAAGTGGTTTTATGTCCTTAATAGTCAATTCCTTGAGATAAGTTGTATCATTTTATCTTTTCCTCTGCTTCCATAGTTCTCAACTCTTAACCATAATACCATAAGCTTTTGACACGTATAATTTCATGTTTTCTCTGTCCTTTCTTGTTTATTAAGTATTGATAGTTGGTTACTCTGTGCAGATCTTTCGTATGCTGAGGAAAATAAATGTCCGACTTCTTTTTGTGCTTCTGCTCTTGGGTTTTGCAGCAATTTTTTACGTTGGAGCAAGTACCTCCCCAATTATTGTATTTGTGTTCTCCGTTTGTATCATCAGCTTCCTCTTATCAATATATCTTACTAAGTGGGTGCTTTCAAAGGATGAGGGACCACCTGAGATGGCTCAGGTACAATTGTTTCCATCATTACTGTCTACTGCAGTTGTTTAGGAAAAGAGAAGGAAACAGTAAAAGAAAAGAAATGGAAGTTCTGAACAAGAGAAACAGAAAAGGCCAATACCCAGGTTGACTTTGGAGGGAAGGGGTCGCTTGCTAGGATGGTGATATACATATGGATCTAATATCTGCATCAACCCCTTATAGTGTAATGCCTGCAGATTTGAACTTGCATACCCATCAATGACCCTTTTAAGGGAAACCAAAGTTCTTTGATTTAAATCCTTAGTTGCACAAATTCAAATGAGTCGCATCTGGCATGTGATTTTAATTTCATTCAGTTGATGGATTAGCCAACTATTGAAAATAAGATGTTTCTCCTTATTGACATGAATTTATAATGCTGAAGGCAGTAGTTGAGTTTTTGACCTCCAAACACACACATGGGAAAATTTTTCTGCTTGCTGAATTACCTAACAAAATAAAGGCAATGTATAGGTGAAAAACCTTCATAAATCGAACAACATGTCTTAGTTTCAAGTCTTTTAGATCGTTGGGGTCTTTTATGAGTTGAAATGCCAGTAGTCTCAGAGTTTAGACCAACAAAAAAATGAAGTCCTATGTTCGTTTAAGAAGAACTGTTCTAAACGTCTAAATCTGGTGAACTTGAACTTTTGTTGTGTAGAAACTCGTATTTCTTGAAAATAGAGTTCTTGCTTTGCAATATGATTATGCTACGATTTTGTATAATCTTTCTCCATATAGTCCCCTTGTGATGAGCATTAGGATCTGGTAGCAATTATTTGAAGCTTCTCAGTTACTTACTCTGAGCTTATCATTTTTACTTGCTAGATATCAGATGCAATACGTGATGGGGCTGAAGGTTTTTTCAGGACCCAGTATGGTACTATCTCCAAGATGGCATTGTTACTTGCCATTGTGATCCTTGGCATATATCTCTTTCGTAGTACTACTCCACAACAGGAGTCTTCTGGTATTGGGAGGTGATGACAGATTTGTTTGTTGGATATAGATCAGGCATCCTTCTTTTCACCTTCTGATAACAATATTAACTTATGAACATGCTGATGCAGGTTGACCTCTGCATTTATTACGGTTGCTGCTTTTCTGCTTGGGGCTCTGTGTTCTGGTGTTGCTGGGTATGTTGGCATGTGGGTGTCAGTTCGTGCTAATGTTCGAGTTTCAAGTGCTGCAAGACGGTCTGCAAGAGAAGCATTGCAGGTTTTCTTCTTTTCTGCTTATTTATCACCTGAAGCTCTTCATTAGAATATAGTTCGAAGTATAACAATAAAGTCAAAGCCAAAGAAAAAACTATTGGATTTTGGCTTACTGGTGGTTCTTTAAATGCAGATAGCTGTTCGTGCCGGTGGGTTTTCTGCTTTGGTGGTTGTTGGTATGGCTGTACTTGGTGTCGCTATCCTCTATGCCACATTCTATGTTTGGTTGGGGGTAGATTCACCAGGTTCGATGAAGGTCACTGACTGTGAGTATTATCTTCTTTTGGTGGTTAAATGATTATTTGAAGCCTTATGAATATTGAGTGTCCAAAAGTAGCACAATCTGGAGCTTTAAAGCTAGAACTTCAAGCGAAGTTGATTGGTCTTGCTACCCAGTGCACAACATAAAGAAGTTTCAGAATGCATCTTATATTTTTTAGCGTTGCTGCTTATTTCCCCTTTAATTTTATCTCAAACTTTCAACTGTAATAAGATAAAGAGTCCAGGCTAGCGAAAATTTAGTGAAGGAAATTTGCATGTCAACACAACTTCTAACTTTTTAAGACGCGCTAACTCTACACACCTTTTCGACACGGTGGTTTCTGATATAAAAAACTTCTACAAAGAAAACACGGAACTTGTGCATTCTACTTATAGTCATTTTATTAGTTGCAAGATAATAAGGTATGTAGAAAATATGTGGACAACATTCTAAGAGTGGGATCTATATAAAGCTAACCCTATCCTACCTTGTTCAGATTAGGTGGTGTTTAATATTTCCATTCGTGCCCCTTCCTGGGCTAAGTTAGTAGGACAGGAATGGAATAGGCATCTTTAAGGGGTTATCTCCTGAGTAATTCAGTTTTGTTATAAACCATTCATTCTTGGTCCATCAATCTTTTAGTCTATAATTATCGTTGAAGTAACCAACAGCAATTTAATTATTAATCCTGGGGTCATTTGTAAGGTTGCTTCAGTTTAGCCTGTAGGTAACATTTTAAAACGCGGAAACTGCCCTCCCCAAAAATTGTCCTTTAGATTTTTAAATCTAGCCCTCCACAGGTCATGCAGCGGTGGGTCACGCAGCGGTGGGAGTCTTGTGCTCTTAACCACCATTTTTATCACCTTAATACACGTCTTACACTCCATTTCTTGGCATATGAATGTAGAAACTGATATTAATATGAGGCTGTTATTGCTAGCATGTATGAGTATGGCATGATCTGATTGGCTCTTTGTTGTACTGACGCCGAGTATGGCATTATCTGTGCCCTTTGGACAAGGCAATAACTGTGAGATTATTCGTACAAATTATTATGTTCTGTGTGCCCGAGCACATTTTCTGTCCTCACGCTCATGGACTCTTCTTCAATTAGAAAAATACATATTTTCCCCCGCCCCGCAATATTTTTGAAGGCCTCCCTTTATACTAAGCGCAGGTTTATACATTTAAATTCTTACAATCTTTTTATTTAGCTTTTGGTTTGAAATCACCGGCCAATTAACATGACAAATTGTCTGTATTCTCCCAGTGCCACTTCTTCTCGTGGGCTATGGTTTTGGAGCATCCTTCGTTGCCCTTTTCGCTCAGTTGGGAGGTGGAATATACACAAAAGCAGCCGATGTTGGAGCCGACCTTGTTGGAAAAGTTGAGCAGGGAATTCCTGAAGATGATCCTCGCAATCCTGCTGTCATTGCTGATTTGGTAATCCATTTTTTTTAAAAATTAATTGTTTAGTATTGCAGACTTGGAATATACACTAATAAGAATTCTTTAAGGCCAAATTACTGCTTTGCTGGTATAGATGTCACTCCTTGCATGGAGAATTCGAACTTCCTTTCGCGAAATTAATCATAAGGGTAACACAGAATCATACTGTAATCCATAAGGTAGTGGTGTTTTAATTATCTTATTAGCGGGTAGCTCCTTCACCGAATCGTTGAGGAACCCATAACCTTTTGGGCTTTTGTTGTTGTCTATTGCAAGAGATTGAAGGGATATATTTTAGGGCTAAGGAATTTGTGCTTTGGAAATATGGGGGAAATATGGGGGTTTTGGGTACCCATTGATTGGGAAATATGGATGTCCAAGTTTTGGCATCGTGTTTAATTGCTTTTGGACAATTTTGTCGGAAGCCTTTTCTCTCCTCTCTGGACTTATTGTGTTTGAGGCTCATTGCTGCATATTATAACTAATTGTGGAGTTTGTTCTCTTCTGATCGTAATATACTTGACATACAAATTCGTTAAGGGAATTAAAGGTAACTAGATGGCCTGGATGGTCAGCTCTAGTTCTGCAGAACTATCGTAATCTTTTTGGCAAGAACGCCTATTCACTTATTTATGTTACGAATAACTTATGCTAGATTTCTATGCGCTTTCTTGACATGCTAAATTATGGATGCTTTTGCGTGACTTGAACTCTTTGTTGTCATAAAGGTTGGAGACAATGTTGGGGACTGTGCTGCTCGAGGTGCTGATCTTTTTGAAAGCATCGCTGCGGAGATTATCAGTGCTATGATACTTGGAGGAACGATGGCAGAACACTGCAAGATAGAAGGCAAGTGCAAAATCTATCAAAGCAGAAATCAACTCCAGATATAACAGTGACTAGACATTGCAAAATAAGTAGTGTATATAAATGATATAAATTTGAAAAGTAAAAGCCTCAAGAATTAAAGAAAAATTACGAATCATGATTTAGGAAGTATGTCGTATGTGTAAATCAGGACCTGTATTGTGAGGTATGGGTACTGTTTTGTATCTTTTATGCCTTATGCTAAGTTATTTGCTGCATATGCTACGATATTGATTACTGTTATTCACCCTCTCAAATACCTGCCGCTAGGGGTCTTTATTCTTGTTTGATTGACTTGTTAAGGTTTCTTCTCCTCTCCCCCAAACCCAGGCTTAGTATCTTATATTCATGTAACAACGAAATATTGTGAATTCTGGTATATAAAAATCATCTGAGGTTAAGAACTAATCCCCTTGCTTCTGCAACGTTTAATTCCTTTGGGAGCAGTCTCCATGATTTTCCTTGAGTTGAAATTGAAACCTGCATTATGTTGTTTAAGTACCACATTGATTTCTTTTGTACAATGAACAGAATTTAGCTGTTTACCTAAATGTTCTATGCCTTTTTTTCATCTTTCTTTAGCTTTATGCTGTCAGCACTGTTTTCATCAGATGCCAATTCTAGAATGCAGTAAAGATCAGGCAATCTGAAATAGCATGGTATATTGTTATATGCATTGTTTTGCAATATCACTCAGGTTTCATTCTCTTACAAGTCATTTGAGCATGTAGATCAGCAGTAGGTTTTTCTTGAGTAATTGTTTTGGAGTGATGAACGCACTCTGTCATCTATGTGCTAATTTGGCTGTTTCTCCCCTCCCCTGCACTATCTATTTATCAAATGTTTGATCTGGCGGTACTTTTCTTTCTTACAGATCCATCCGGATTTATATTGTTTCCTCTTGTTGTTCACTCATTTGACCTAATTGTATCATCGGTTGGAATATTTTCAATACGGGGAACACGTGACACGGGGATGATCGCTGCTATAGAAGATCCAATGACGATTCTTCAAAGAGGATATTCTGTTACAATTATCTTAGCTGTTCTGACATTTGGTTTGGTAATGCTTCTATCTCTTTGTGCAATTTGTGGCTAGGAAATGGTTGAATTTCTTAGCATGTCTACGGGTTATTGCATAGTGCAACGGGGTAAAAGCTTGGGTTGATTATCAGGAGGTAAGCTGGAGGCAGCAGTACTTTATGCACATAATGCCAAAGTTTATCCCTGTATCTGCAGTAAATAACTCCCAACCTCCTGATTGACGAGGACTGCACTGCTTAATGGCCTTTAGCTAAACACTATGCTATGATACTCGAAGTGTATGTCAGATGCATATGCATATAAAGTTATTGAGACGGATAGTTAAGACACAATACTGCTGTTACCATTTCCGTGAAGGGTAGAACAAAAATAAAATAGTAATTGGACTATAAAGACCTTCTGTTATGCCCAAAGTAAAAGAAAAGATTAGAGAGCTGTGCAAAATTGACTCCTTTTTCAGGAACATACTAGATTTGTTGTTGTATCTGTACAATCTCCCTCGCTGTCTCGCACTACACACACACACACACTCAGCGGCTACTTTCATGTTCATTGTTCTTTTTCTTTTCACATTGGCACGTGATTTATGTGATGGCTGGTTGTGTTGCTTTCACAGTCTACGCGCTGGATGCTATATACGGAACAGGCACCTTCTGCTTGGTTCAACTTTGCTTTATGTGGTTTGGTAGGAATCATGACAGCCTATATATTTGTCTGGATCACTCAGTACTACACTGACTACAAGCATGAGCCTGTTCGAACATTAGCTCTTTCCAGCTCCACAGGGCATGGGACTAACATAATTGCTGGAATCAGTTTGGGCCTGGAATCCACGGCTCTCCCTGTCCTTGTCATAAGTGTATCTATAGTTTCAGCTTTCTGGCTGGGTCACACTTCAGGACTGGTTGATGAAGCTGGAAATCCAACTGGTGGGTTGTTTGGGACAGCAGTAGCAACAATGGGAATGCTTAGTACTGCAGCCTATGTCCTCACTATGGATATGTTTGGTCCAATAGCTGATAATGCTGGTGGAATTGTGGAGATGAGCCAGCAGGTAATTTTAGTCAAGAACTTTCTAGTGCACATTCTCTCTGATTTGGAACTTTCTATATTTAGATTCTTTACTAATGGACCTTGAACTATATATGATGCTTAAGCCTGAAAGTGTACGCGAGATTACGGATGTTCTTGATGCTGTCGGGAATACCACAAAAGCTACCACCAAAGGCTTTGCCATTGGGTCTGCTGCCCTTGCATCTTTCCTTCTGTTCAGCGCTTATATGGATGAGGTTGCTGCGTTCTCTCACCAGTCATTTAAACAGGTAGCCACGATATCCTTCCACTTGGTTATCTAGCTACTCTTTTGCTTTCTGCATTTCAGTTTCTATTAATTGGTGTACAGGTTGATATTGCCATTCCAGAAGTATTCGTTGGTGGATTATTGGGCTCTATGCTTATTTTCCTCTTTAGTGCATGGGCCTGTGCTGCAGTTGGTCGAACTGCACAAGAGGTTGTTAATGAAGTAAGAAGACAGTTTATTGAGAGGCCAGGCATAATGGTAGGTAGATTTTCTTGTATCATTTTCTCTTCACTATTACAAGTTTATTCAGTATGATGAATGTTGTTGTTTCATCTGTTCACAACAGGACTACAAGGAAAAACCAGATTATGGTCGATGTGTAGCCATTGTTGCATCTGCATCTCTGAGAGAGATGATAAAACCTGGAGCTTTGGCTATCATATCACCTATTGCTGTTGGTGGGTTAATTGTTCTTTTGTTTTTCTGTAGGCTTTTGCTTTCCCAGAGAAAAGAAATTGATTATTGTTTTTCATTTGGTATTCCAGCAGAGACTTCAGTAACACAAAAAATACAAAAACTTCTTTTGCATTCCTTTCTCGGTATATAATCGTGTCGTGAACTTAATGATTACAATCACTGTCAGCTTGTGTCTGCCGATGCTTGCAGAACTTTTACGTTGTTATTTGAAAGATCAGTTTAGGCTAGATGTTGTGATCAACACTAAGAGATTTTGCCAAATGAAAGACCCCCCAGGTGTTGAGTGCTACAGTAGACCTGTCTAGTATGTTCTTAAACCCTGTATTTGAGCAATAAGTTAACCGTTATCACTGTTAATGATTTTGTACAATCCTCAGGTTTATCTTTCACTTTGGCTTGGCTTTACATGGTTTAGTGAAGTTTGCGCGTAATTCTGTGCAGGTTTAGTATTCCGAGTATTGGGGTATTATACAGGGCATCCTCTCCTTGGGGCTAAAGTTGTGGCTGCCATGTTGATGTTTGCAACTGTTTCTGGCATTCTTATGGCTCTTTTCCTTAACACCGCCGGTGGTGCCTGGGATAATGCGAAGAAATACATAGAAACAGGTGCTCTTGGAGGCAAAGGGAGCGACTGTCATAAAGCAGCAGTTACGGGTGATACGTAAGTGGCAGTTTTTTAACTTAATTGCATAAGGGATAGTATCATTACCAGCAGCGATAGCTTTGAAGTATGTAGAAGACGGGAGAGGAACTTGAGTCACTAATTCAACAGGCATTGCCTCTTACAAACGCTAACTGGCTTTCAGTGGTTAGGCTGTGATAGACATTAGGCTTTTGCACGGCTGAACCCTTTCTTTGGCTATTTTGGGTGTACGTTTAAGTAAAACGCTAACATCACATTTTGCCTGTGGAGATTGCCGAGTGGAAATTTGTTACTTAGATATTGATTGGTCCAAATATGGAGACATATTTTTCATTCATAATTCGTGGTATGTCAAATTTGCATATGAAGCTTTTAACATTGGGTTGATTGTGATTGCAGCGTAGGAGACCCATTCAAAGACACGGCCGGACCTTCCCTCCACGTTCTGATAAAGATGCTTGCAACAATAACGCTTGTCATGGCTCCCATCTTTCTTTGAGATTTTAACTGTTATCAAAGTCTAGTCCAGACACCCGGCGGCACTGCCACTCCACTCCGCTAAGATCTTCTATTTGCTTTTGCACATAACAGATAGGCATTTTTCTTCTCTGATGTAACTGGGGGGGTGCCCGAGTGAGTGTAGTCAATACCAATTTTGCCTGGCTGTGTAGTTTTGAGTAAAACCGTTTTTAGGGTTGGGGTTTGGTATCTTTGATTTTCACGATGGTGATATTTCTATCTATCCGTCGACGGTGACCTGACTCGTACCTGCGAGACTGCTACAGCAGTTGTAATTGCTGTAAGCAAACACTTTTGACTTTACTCTCTAAATGGTTTTATAAAGACGAAGGACATCAGCGTTATCATCGTATTTACTACTGAGAGTATTAACAAAGGCTAGGATAATGATTTGCTACAAAAAGTAACCAACACCAACACACGTATTTTTACTGTAATTTGGGTGCTACTGTGTGTGTGTGTGTGAATTAAAGAAGCTCCAAGAGTAGAGAAGCTAAAGTTGGAGTGTGTGTATGTGTGTGTGTGCATTTCTTTGGATCGCAGCGTAGGCTTCCACCGAGCATGGGCTGGGCTTTATAAACCTATTCCAACTTTCCCTCTAAAGGCCCAATATGGCTCGCTATCTTATTCATATCAATAAACCCCACCCCGGCTTGCATTTTGGTTAGGGTTTTCACTCTCCAAAACCAAACCAAACCAAACTAGTCGATTTTGTGCCCCTAATATCTGAATTAGGTGGCGATGGAAGGACCTCCTCCATCCGCATCAGGCGGCGGCGTTGTTGGTGGTGCAAACCAATCACAACCCCCGCCACCGATGACGAAGAACAAGAAGAGAAAGCTACCGAGCCCAAGAGAGCTGATAGCGCACTACGAGTCGCAGGGGATGGAGACCCAAGATGCCTCCATCAAAGTCATCGAAGATCTCCAGAACGCCGTCTTCAGGTTAGTCGCCGGCAGAGCCAATGGTAACAGCAACAGGAAGGCGGGAGGAGAGACGCCGCCTCTGTCTCGGAAGCTGGATGTGATCAGCAGCCGCCTGGTGAATCTGGAAATGAAGGTGGACTCCAAGCCCGGCTACGCTCAAACCTTGGCAATCGGGGTGGCGTCCGGCGCTCTTCTGCGTGGGGTCGGGAGCGTCATTCCTCACGTTGCAGGTGCCCTTGCCCAGATTTGGAACTCCGTTCGCACCGCTACTAACATTACTTGAAAGTTCTACTTACTAGCTGTCCCTAGCCAATCGGGAACTTAGTTGCGAAGAGTGCTACATTTCTTGTTATCTCTCCTACAGTCCGAGTGACTGGGGTTAAGCTTGGCTACTAACAACTTGGTAAAACCCTACAAGCGTCTCAGAAAATTGGGAACTGAATTTGAAAGGTTTATGTCTCTATTATGTTACCACTGTTTCATTGTTGACCTCGAAAACCTCGTTGATTCAGTATCTTGATTTTGAGGAAAGATTCCCAAATTGAAATGTGCACATTGGGCTCGACTTTTTTTGATTATTTTCATTTATGCTCTCTCCTCATTTACTCCCTCCATCATTCCCTCGCTCTCTCTCCCTCTTTTACTCTAGACTCATCGCTCTCCTCTCTCACCACCTGAACCCTCCACCGTACCACGGCCCCCTCGACGACAATGACCACCATGGTCGTTTTCCTCCCCGACGAACCGACAATGCCATCTCCTTTGACCATCACCACCATTGTCTTTGACCCACCACCACTACCACTACCACTACCACTACCTTCCCGTCACTTCCTTTAACAACCTCCAGTATTGCCACCTCTTTGGAGATTCAGAGATTGAATTTGATGTATTTCCCTTTTTTTCTAGACCTGGATCTACTTTCTAGAATTTAAGTTCTTCAAGATTTTAACTAATTTGTTCCCAAAGTCGAGTTGGCAATGTAGAGTATGGTAGTTTATTGGGGGTGATGGTGATGGTTCCCGTGACGGGTATTTGAATTGTGTAAAGTTCTGGTGTTTTCAATTGTTGTGGCGATGGCTTATGACATCAAGGGAGAATGATCCGGTTTTGCTAGATGGAATAAAATGGTAAGAGAAGGAATAAAGACAAACGTTAGAAGAGGAAGACGGTTCCCTGTCACTGCTCATTTAAGTCCCCCATGCGCGAATCCCCTATCACCTTTCGTGTTCATTGGATGTGCGGAAGCCTTGTCTTTGGGCGGAGCTCAGGGAGGAGTTGCAAGGCCTGCTTTGTCTCAGCCGTGGCGCATTTGGTCTCAGCCGAATTCCTTGATAGTTAAGAGTACTGTGTGGATGATACGGTACCAAATCATCTTTCTAAAATAGGCTAATATTTTAAGTCAAGGAAGAGTATTTTGACCGACAAAGATATTCTGAAAGCAGCCCTACTCCACCAGCTCTGGGATGGGTTTTCCTAGTGAAATTATATGGCCAGGCCAATCTTTGGCTGATGCTAGTACTTGCCAGATTGAATACTGGTGGTATGATTGTGGTGATGCTGCATTCGATTGTGGTGTTTGATCTGGTGGTTATGGTGGATGGCGGCACGTACGATGGCGTTAGATGGGTGGGTTTAAACGATGGTGTTGGAGGGGACAATAATCCTTCTTCGTCAGTCCCCATTGACTGAGATGGAAAGGAGATTTTTGACGAGAAATGTTAATGGATGGAGCATAAAAATGAAGAAGCATAGTCTACGGACCAAGATAACTAGCCTAGTGGGTCAGGAACGAATAATAATAATAATAATAATATGCAGGCGGAGCTCAAAGGATCAAAGTAAAGTTAATCCAATAGCTAGTTACCATATTTTTGCTAGTGAACAGCTTCTAAGGAATGATTTATCACTACGGTGGTGAATGTGGGTCTGTGATAACTTAGGGTAAAAGAGCATGATAGTGTTGGTGGCCCTGGGAAAAAAAGGTGGAGGGTTGTGATGGTGGATCTAGTGTTGAGTTCGACTGCGGAGGAGCAGGGGAGGGGGAAGAGCCGTGTAATCATTGTCGGGGATGATGTGGTTGTCACACACACTTTTGCCATGTATTGTCCAAATTGTATTCAACATTAAACATACATTCAAATTTTCAAAATCTTACAATCAATTGGTGAATGGGGCACCACTCTAAAAGACCAAGGCCTTAAGAATTTAAAATGGAACAAAATCCGGAATGTTTCCTAACACGACTACGACCTATGGAATTGAATTTTACGTGCAACTTAGCTTCATTCCTCAAAAGTGTTTGTCAGTCACGTTCTAATTCATTTTTAAAGTGTCTAAATTCACTTATATTTGAAAGTATTTCCTAAACACACGTCCTAAATAAAAATCATGCAGTATATGAGTGCATCTAGAACAAAAAGGTTACACATCGCAACCAGTTACAAGTGGTTGCCGGTATACATTGGGTCTTTGTGAAAGCACTTTAGTTAGATTCGTGCATAATTAAAGCTTAATTGGCATGAGTCAAATTTACTCTAGGTTAGCATTTCCTTATGGTTGAAACTCGGTTAGTGTTGTCCACCGCAGTGTGTTGCCATCTCTGTGATAAATCAAAATCTGTAGAATAGGTAAACCGAAATAAATGGGGAATTGAGATTTGCGTTTAGCCCATTAACTAGTTTAAAAATAAAAGATGGTTGCGAAAACATGTATAGTTTTTTTTTTTCCTTCTGAAGACACGTTTTAGTAAGTTAAAAGAGGGAAAGAAAAATCGGAATTGGGTGTCAACAGAGTTTGGGCGGAGGCCCGGCCCGTCATAGCTGTGCCATGTTGGTGCGTATGTGGGTCCTAGGGCTTGCCCAGAAGGGGACGCCTGATCAAACTGAAATGCATGTGATGTGGGAGCCGACTAACCCACCTTATCCCAGCCCAGCCCAACCCAACCCCACCCCGCGCTCCAGTTCTACCGCACGTTATTAAGGTGGGTAGTAAGGTGGGTAATGGATGGTTAGAGAATCTATATGTAGCCGTTTGATTATCCTACTCTCTTTCAGGAGAAGCAGCGATCCTTCGGTTTCCCAAAAATGTCCATTGCCGTTACGGCGGCGGCAGCAGCAGCAACGACTAATCACAATACTAGACACTCAATAATCAATCGCCGGCAGTACTTGCCTGCTACTTTCTATGCTGCTTCATCTTACCATCTTTGCAAACTACGCTGCTCCAACGATTCAAATTCAAAGCCAAGACGTGGTTTTGGCGGCAAGGACACCAAGGTAATTAAGGGCGTATCTTTGCTTTCACCGCCAATCATCACCGCCTTTTCACCTTCCCTGTAAATTTCGTGGATTTTGAATCGAAAACCTGTCAACACTTGTACGTGCCTCGTTTTTATGCTTCACATTCCAATGGTACCATAACTCCAATGCACTCCTAGTATACATGGACTTCATAATGCGCACTTATCTGCACCTTAAGCGGACACAATATTTTCTCTTTGAAGACGCTTAACGAATCAATTCATGTGTGCAACTATCGGCCAATTTATCATTGCTTATCTAATACCCAGGGCAAAAACGCCACAACTGTGCGCGAGCAGAAAGGGGGTGTGTTACGTCAGAGGTATTGAGCACCCAACACTCTTTATAAATCTAATACACTGCTCTCTGTGCTGTTACATTTATCCCTTGCTTTTCAATCTCAATCAGCTATGCTCATAATAGATGAATATATTCATGAATAAGACAAACTTGAGTAACTACTTGATGCATATCAATGTGTAGTTACAGATCGAAACTTAAGTCCCTTCTTTCAATTCGTGGAATTTATCCCCTGAAGTTGCTCTGTACGTGCAGCAATGAGTAGCATCTTGACCATCATATTGATGATGGTCACTATGCAGCTCTTACAGATACTTTGCTGTTGTACAAGTCCTTTAGTTTCTCATATCTCATAGAAACTAAAACCAAAAACTTGAAGGAGTAGTCCTGCATGCCATGCAGCTCAGATATCCCAATCTAAATATATTTTACGGACGAACATTTCAGTAGTATTGTCATCAAGCAGTTATTTCGAAGGAGATTGCAACTTTTCCTTTTCTTAAAATCTAGTTTTTGGTATCTTGGGTCTAAATCCTTTCGCAACATATGTTAATTATAGTAGTCTGCAAATCCTCTGGCATATCCCTAGTTTTGGAGTTCTAATCATTTTGCCATTTGCTGCAGGACGTCAACTTCCCAAAGATCTGGCAGTGTACCTAGTCGTAAGTGAATCAATATTACATCTTTCGTTACTGAGTTTCCAGAAGTCTTGGACTTGTTGATTGATGTATTGACTGGAGCCTTGCTTTACTTCTGCAGAGGCACCTGGGTTAGGTCCCAGGACCAAAACAAAATCCAGGAAGAATTCCATTGATGTAGAGTTTGAGGAACGGCTGGAAGCAGTTAGAAGGTGCGACATATTTGCTAAATTCCAAGTTGGCATGTGCTTATTAGAAGCATTCTTATTAGTTTATGATAATGACAACATAGTTACTGAAAACTACCACTACTATTTTCATGAAAGCTGACAGCATTTTGCTGCAACAGTGCACGCATGAAGCACACAGCATACATCTGCATATGAGTCTGTTGAGTGTAGCCCCTTTTTTATGTTTTTTTATGCCATTCTGATGTAATTAATGTATCACCCCCCCCCCCCCCCCACCCCCACCCCTCCCTCTCTCTCTCCCTCTCCCTATCATATTTACTATGTAAGTGCAACCTAGAACCAGAATATCACCTTAAAGCCTGGTACCAGAGCTGCAATTAGGAAGTAGAATCTTTCAGACAAAGTAGGAGTATATTAAAACTGGCCTGAACGCTGATGGTATTTATCTGGCTGTTGGTCTCATGCTCGCCGGCTCACGGGCTCATGGTTGACAGACGTTAGGACACAATCCCGGGCGGTTAACCATGGTGAGTTTTGTACATGTTTGGTGTTCATCCTCTGGTGCTTTAAAGCCCTAAATTTGTCGAGAGATTTGGCACTTCAGTTTTTGGAAAGGGCCAGACTACCTGCTGCTGCATTTATTTGAGGTATGCAGTTCGGTCAGCCTCTGTTTGATCCTTGATTTGGGTTCTCTGTATTAGCGTGTCAGTTGGATTTGTTTAAGCCTTTGTGAAGTGACATTGTAAATGACTTGTCCTAGCAATTTGATCTTTGGAATTTTCTTATTTGGTGCGGTTGCATTGTTGCATATGTTGGAATCCCATGGGTTGGATGGCCCATAATAATTTTCATCGTTTAACATGATTGCTATATTCGTGTACAGAGTTCACTAATGGGTAGTCGTAGAAACCTCCTGAAAATAATTTAGCAGAATTCTTGCAGCCCTTGTCCCCTACTCCTTCTACTTACTGCTTTAACACCTGAATAGAACCTGTATACAAGCTTATCAGATCAGTTCTCTGCAATTCATTCTTTACTTCCTTTTCCTGAACTACAATAATCTTCAGAATAATTTTCATGAAAATTAACGCTTTTTTGCTCAGCTCAGGTCAGCAGCTGGCCAGAAAAAAGTGGAAGAAAATAAGAATTAGGAGCAATCAACTATGATGCACCAATTGAGTCAGAAGGTAGCACGACTGGTATTGGTACTAAGGTAGTGGCTGATGTGCTCTGATGTATCTCTTAGGATGATTGCAAGATTGGAGATGTTGCATATTGAAATTAACTTTGGAATGTATAGATTGGAGTTGGAGTTGCTGTTGCTGTTGTAGTCTTTGGGTTGGTTTTTGCTGGGGACTTCCTTCCCTCTGGAAGGTATGTACAGCATATTCAGCATTTTTTCTTCATTCCATTGTAAAGTGCAGGTCACTACCTTGAATGATTATATTCTAAGGTCTTCCAAACATGGAAATCCAGTAAACATAAGTTTTGGGACTCGCCTTCAGGAACCATGCATTGCTCGTCCAAGATCAGATTCTGCCGGAACATATGTATGATCATAAACTGGAAGAAAATATTTAGCAAGATGGTAATTATTTAGCACCCATCTGATTAACATCTAATAAGATAATTGGATTAGGAAGCTACCAAATTAACAGCACTATTTTGTTTCACGCAATGGGTGTGAGGTTAAACTAATTTAATATGGATATCGTAGTTCACTTTATTCGCTCAACATCTCATGAACCCAAATACCTTAATGTTTCCTCTTATTTACTATTAAAAAAAAAACCCTTTTATCATCTTGCTAAAGAAAATGCTCCTTTTGGATGGGATTGGATAGTAACAAAAGGTGATTAAATCGGAATAAAAGGTGAAGCTTTTGCTTGTCAAGAAACTAGTAATGCTACTGGCCAGAATATATTAGATTTTGCTATGCATCCCATTTTGACAATGTTGATAAAAACCTACAGTATCTGCTTATGTTTAAGAAACTCCTGATCGTGATATGGTCTTCTATGTCCAGCGTCAGTCCCACCAAGGAGGCCACAATGGTAAATAAAATATCAGGAGAAGAGAAAGCAAATCTTCAGGTATATTTTTTGAAGCAAACCAATTTTACAAATTAAATATAGTGTTCGATAAGACGACATCTGAAAGACCTAGCTTACCTTGGTAGCTATCATGTAGTTGCCAATCTGTTAAAGTTCTCTGATATAACCCTTTCCTTGCCTTTATGCCTTTCTGTACGTTTTCCACGTAATTTTTTTGTTTGGAGGAAGCAATTTTTGAATTTCATTGGGAGACAGGGTTTTATGCAATTTCAGTCTTTTCTTATGATGCACCATACTCACTATTCATTGGTTCTTCATATTTGGTTCCCCTTTTTTATTGGAA
The DNA here is from genome assembly GCA_033070095.1 of Escallonia herrerae. Lineage (NCBI taxonomy): Eukaryota > Viridiplantae > Streptophyta > Magnoliopsida > Escalloniales > Escalloniaceae > Escallonia > Escallonia herrerae. The sequence goes on from JAVXUP010001106.1 coordinate 257,126, forward strand.
AATAACGTTGGGTTTCTTGGTTTCTTTGACTTTTTGAGCTTGCATCTGCCTGTGCTCCAAGAGGAACATTGTGCTTGCTCAAGCTGTTCTAAGAGGAACAGCTTATGTACCATCATCAGTGATTCTTTTTTTCCGTTCCCCTATCAGTGTACATACTATTATATTTGTAGCAGCCAAATCTTTTCTCACCACTTCTCCCTAGTTATCCTTGGTCTACCTGTACCTCGTCTTACCCCCGTCAACTTGGCACAAATGACTTCTTCATACAGGGGCATCTAGAGGTCTATGTTGGATATGACCGATCCCGACTTTATTGTGGATATTTTTGTTCTGATCCTGTCCCTCCTGCTGTTGCCGCACATCACCAAAGAATTTACATTTTGGCTACACTCATCTTGTGCATGTGTTTCTTAGTTGCCCAGCATTACGATGTATTATGTGCAATAAAAGTTTTTGCTTCTTATTTACATGCATTATTGCGGCTGGGGAACATTGGCGTTTAGTGCCATTAAGTTTAATCACTCTTCTGATGTTCATATCTTGGCAGACAAGGCTGCAACAGTACGAGGCAACCCTTACTATTTCCCCAGAGGATCCAGTTGCTCTTGAAGTAAGTCGTATCATAGGCAAGATGGTAGTGCTGTTACTGGTCATTGTTTGCTTTATTGCTTTATCTCTTTATCTATTGAACAGCAGGATAATACACTGCTACTTTATCTCCTAAACTCACCCCAACTCTGACCCCAAGTACAATCTTCTTGGATCTCATCTTTCTACTCATTCCAAAGCTATTCTGTCCTCTACATACATACACCGTCCTGACTCCGAACAATTGAAGTGTTATTATGAGCAGTTTCTTGAATTTCGGTCCAGCCATTAATACAGGGGCAGACCACCCACATGACCGGTGGGGGCCACTGCAGCCCCCAACTTTTGAGGAATTTTTTTTTAAATTTTTTAGATAATGGACAAGCATATTTAAATAATTACGAAAAAGCGACTATATTGTAACATTAATTAATTAGGTTTTCATTTTGTTGTGCTTTTTACACTTTGTTCCACCCGCCGTCATATATTTGTCTTTTTCATTCCCTTGCTCCAGCTTCATTCTTCCAAATTCCAAATTCTAAAACTTCAGATAATAAAAAGCACGTGTAGGTCAAGATTAGTTCTTTTTTATTATTTTAAATTCTTAAAGTATGCTTATACGTTACTATTGTACTCATTCAATTGATAATTCATCTATACAGTAAGAGCTAAGCTTCTTTCATGCAAGATTAGTAATTTGTTGTTGATTTACCCTACCAAGTTAAATAAATCACTATGAATAGTAAAATTATATGATCAGTGGTCAAATTGAGTAATCTATTTTGCATTTAACGTATTCAATAGGACGGTAACCATAATATGTTTTATGTGAACTTGAACCTTCTAAAATTCTTTTATGACTTCCCCCCCCCCCTCACCCCACCCAACACAAAAAAAAAACCCAAAACCCCCAATTAGACTTTCTAGGTCCTCCCCTGTATAAATATATCTCCCTTTCCCTCTATGTATTTGTATATGTATGCTCATATATTTACAAGTGTATATGTCTCTTTATCTGTATACATATGCGCGTCTGTGGGTGTGTGGATGCGGCTCAAATATCCTTGGTATACTTTGTAAACCGTGAGAGTAATATACCAGACATGTCATACGAAGTTGTAAACTTCTGTCAATCTGCTCCAGAGTACTTGGGAATATCATGGTAATTCAATGTTATCAGCAGTGTGCACTTTCTGTTCAATGAAGAAAGTTAATTACTTCACGTGTTTTTAATTAGACTTTCAATGTGATACATGCTAAACTGAATCATTTGACGTGTTTTGACTCGAGTTTTGCTGCAATATGAATACTGTCAACTATTTCTTTCAAAACTGGCCTTGTCTTCTACCATGCAAACACTGCAGGGTGCGGCGGTAACTTTAGCAGAATTGGGAGAGTATTCTCGGGCAGCTACTCTGCTTGAGGATCTAACCAAGGTTGGTTTGTGGTCGTTCTGGTACAGGATTTAAGTTGAAAAGCTATAGCTATTTTGAAAGTACGATGAGCTAAATTTCTGTTTGTGAAGTAAACATACTTTTCTCTGCAGAAGAATCTGAGTGATGCCGAGGCTCTTCGTCTACTGGGGGAAGTAACATACGAACTTAAGGACTACGAAGGAAGTGTTGCTGCATACAAGAGGTCAGCAATGGTCAGTATACCCTAGATACGTGGATGCTTCAAATTTCTGTTCTAGAAGGCTGCTTGTTCACACATCATTGGCACCGTTTTACTTTCAAGAATGTGCCTGAAGAACATAATAATAATCGTTTCACAGCACGGGAGTCACTTTGTGAGAAACTTACTCCAAAGATTTCCATTTGTTTGTCATAATAAGGTCATCGGGTCAGTATCTTTTTATTTCTTATTCATACTGTGACAAGGTAGATCGCACTGTTTTGCCATACGCTGGCATTCTGCCGATAAATTTTGCATCACGTGTAGTCTAACTTAGATGACTTGGACCTCTGTGCTTTATATTAGTGGTGTCTTTTGGGTTGTTGTCATTGTTATTGTAGTTTATGCGCAGAATGAATGATCCTCCCTTAATTTAGGGTGTGTTTGATAACGTAATTGAGCACTTAAAACTTAAAATTTTCAATGATTTTCAATTAAGTGTGTTTGATGACGCTTAACGTTGTATCACTTAAAAAATTAACTTCTATAAAAAATATGCTAATATTTTAAGTTAGGGGGACTTACTTAATGCTTATCACTTATTTTTAAATGAGATGGTTAAAAGTTATTTAATATATTTCTACATAAAAAGGATAATTATCACCATGATACCGCCTCAATTAATTTGCTGGTAATACCACCTTCACCACACTACAACCACCAAAAAACCGTTATTCCCTTTTGCTACCACCATAATTACCACAACCTAGCCACTACCACCACCAACTCCACCACAAGGACATTGCCACCTCCGCCACACCATCGCCACCGTCACCACGTCTATGTGCGTCAAAATCATCTAAATATCCACCACACTACAACAACTGCCATGACAGTCATGTCATCGCCTATCGCTATCATCAAAATTGCCAACACTACGTCTTCACGCACCATTACCGCCACTATTGACACCTTTCCGCCATCGCCACTACCACCATTATTACTCCATAGCTACTGCCACCACCACTAACAACACGATTTTGGCTCAAATTTTTTTTAAAGTACATAAATAAATGTATAATTTTGATAAAATAGATAATTTTGTAAAGGGAACAACTTTCAGACATTTGCTTTTGACTTATCAAACAGGTTAACTTATTTTTTGGTAAAAATTCAATCGCTTAAAGTTTTCAATTTTATGAATTCAGCGCTTAACCTTTTCAGCACTTAAATTTCAATTTTATCAATAGCTCCTTAATACCTGGATGTTAGTTTCGAATGCTGAGTTGTGTCCTTAGGGCACATGTTAGCGTTTTTGACAAGTTTTTTTGCTATTTACCATGCATTGTAAACAGTTAAAAATGAGTAGTACAACTATTAAGACGTTGTTTTCTAAATTCTTTTTTCTGCTTAAGGGCGCACCGCGCATGTTAGCTGGACCTTAACAATTGACTATGTCATGAATCGCGCAATGATTCTTCGATCGATGTGCATCGTTACTTGTTACTCTGTATCTTACAGTCTGATTACCACTGTATACCAGCCCATGTGGTGCTCCATAATTACCATTTTGTGATGGTTTCTCTTGAACTACTATGTGCATAAAATTTTAGAGCATATCTAAGTGAGAGAATGGGTTTTACGACTTATGTTGCTGCTGCGTTACCATAGTCACTCTTAAGTTACTTCTTTCCTGTTCAATTTTATGAGCTGCTTGCATCAACTTTGGCAATAGCTTCACTAATGCTTTTTTAAAGGCAATACTTTGTTGCTTCACAGGTGTCTAAAACTGTTGATTTCAACGTTTTGCGTGGCTTGACAAATGCTTTGCTTGCTGCTAGCAAACCAGATGAGGTTTGTCATTTTGCTGACGGGATAAAGTTACTTGCAGATACTTCCCTGGCCACATTTTTAGTATTTGTGATGCGATTGCTGATGTTATCTAGTGTAGGCTAAATAAGACTTCTTAAAATTTGAGCTGCTTGGCATGGCATTTAACCATTTGAAGTAGTGGAAGAGGGTTGAGAATTTTGTGCTTAAAAGATGGGCCATGTGAAAGTTGTATCTTTGGTTTCGGCGTGGGAAAACAATGGACAGAATACTGAAGAATGGCATGGATACAATAGGCCTATCACTGGAAGATTTGAGCAAATCACATCTGATCAACCAGCCAACCCTGGAGAGAGCTCCCACTTTTTATTCTTATGGCTTACTTTCACTCTCTTTACTTCTCATCCCTAGATGATAATCTGCCATTCCACAAGCATAAGATAAACTGATATGGCCAGGTAGAGATCTATTCATCTCCTTTGCTTTGGGTGGATAGAGTGCCATGTTGTGCATAACTGAGTCTGCTATGTCCTCTCTCTCTCTCTCTCTGGCCACGTATCACTGGACCAACCCTTGCTTTACGGTTCAATTTGACTTGTATCGGTCTGTTGGCTGCTTCATTGTCAAGAATGGTGAAGATATACGGTCATATTTAGTTTTGGTGGTGAAATACTGAGCGAGCTGTCTTTTTTATCTGTTTGACACTCCACAATATGATGATCTGATGAGTCTATTGCAGTTTGAAATAATAACATATGAAGTTTTTGACAATTTTCATTTTGCTGCTTATCCAGGCTGTTCAGGTCCTTTTGGCCTCTCGTCAACAACTGGATACAAGAAAATCAAATAGTGGTGATCTTGTAGCTGATGGTAGTGTATCAGTTACAGATTCGTTGGTGGATCCCATTCAAGTGAGTGTTTACCCCCAACTGTCATTTATAAACCCCATACTAATCTTCAGTGAGGTCCAACATATGTATGCCTGACATACCAAATTTATTCTGACCAGTAGCAGGTGGCAGAAAGGTGACTATATATGCTCAGGAGAACTTTGATTTTTTTCATGTTTATGGCAATGAACAGTTATCTGTTGAAGTTGATTGACTTTATCTATTCTAAAACTTTTTGGGCTCTGATGCATGGACAAGATTAGGGATATTCATATGATATGATATGAAATGGGGACAAGGTTTGGAATGCTGATATGGTATGAGATGGACAACCTAATACACATCGTGAAATATAAGACATGGATAGAGTCAGGATACTTCCATGAGAGTTATTGTTCTTGTATACTACATAAGTAGTTAATATCCAAGAAGAATATTGTATGGTTAGAATTCGATGTTGTGCCTCTTGCCATCCCTCTTCCTCCAACCACCTAAAGTCACTGAACATAAATGATTTTTTTTTTCCTCGCGAGAACGTAATTGTTAAGTATGGGATGTGATTTTCAGGTGGAGCTGCTCCTTGGAAAAGCCTACTCAGATTGGGGCCATGTCAGCGATGCTGTATCTGTTTATGACCAACTAATCTCTAGCCACCCTGATGATTTTTCGGGGTTACTTGGCAAAGGTTTGTTTATCCACAACTCATACCGATTCTTAAGTACTTATGTCTGTGCTTATGGATACTTGTAAAGGTCAAGAAAAGAAATTCGAACTTTGAACAGATGTCTTAAAGAGTTTGAAATGAGAGAGGCGGGTGACGGTGGCACAATGGTAAGCTTGCTCCCTCTTGAACTGGAGGTCCTTGAAACTGAAAAAGGTTTCCTGGAAACAAAAGAAAGGGGTAGTGGTGGTCAATGGTGGGGGAAGACTGCACATAGTTAACCTTCTCTAGACTCCAACATCATGGGAGCAGCTGCCTTTTATTTAGAATTAATAGGCGTTTAAACTAGTACAGCGTTGTGCAATACTTGGTGGAGATGAAGTAAGTTCTTCTGCTCGTCCTACGAACTAAGAGTACTATTTCTCATTTGATCATACCTTTATCTCGAGAGAGGCACTTGTCTAAAATATTTGACTATGTTCTAAACAGAAATTGATTACTATGAAAACAAACATAAAAGTTACCATCTGGTGACACGATATGAGCTTTCCTTAATGGTGAACAGCAGCAAAAATAGAACATGCTTTTCCTTTAGTTGTTGGAGACTGAAGGAATCCTCTATAACTAGCTGGGATGCTGGTTTGCTGCTGGATACGTTCACAACTGTAAATTTTTAGCCATTTGCTTGCTTTGAAGCATTGAGGCAATTCAACGAAGCCTAAGTTGTTGAGAAATTGGTTTGGAATTTTATGCTGCTTGTCTCTCAAGCATGTTTTGTCCGTGTTTCTTCTTTCCTTTGCTGAAATGGCTTCTCTTCTTGTCTTGCCTGTCTGTGTTCTGTTTATCTTGTGATGAAGAAAATTTTCATGCTAATTCTTTACAGGGAATTATATTGAAGGAAAATGGAAAATTTGGAGATGCAGAAAGGATGTTTATACAAGTGAGTAAATATATTATACAAAACACAGACAATCACTTCTCCCTACGCTTTTTGGAAGTAGCTAAAGCACATGTCTATTTGGTTTGGCCTTTTTGACCAGCAAAATGGACTGTGTATATGGTTTTAGCTTTTTGCTGTGCACTAAAGCGTTTAAATTAATTCGTGGATATAAGGAGGATTTTAGTTCGGTTTGGTAATTGTGAGGTATAACACTCATAGATGTTAAGTTGTCCTTTGAAACATTGATGCCGGTGTAGATTGTTCCGCTTTAGTCTACTACCTTCTCTGGGCATGGGTTCTTTTAACAATTTCTCCTCATTCCTTCTTCTCCTGCATATTGAACATAATCCCCTGAAGTTTCCATTAGGGTGCATTGGGAGTATGCATACATTGCCATTACTTTTAATAGCACCTCACTTCTCCCGGAACGTACAGCATTCATGTTTCTAGTAAACCGGGCGTCATATAGAATCCCTGCCATAATTGTGTTGCTGTTTTCCTCAGGCACGATTCTTTGCACCAGAAAAAGCGAAGGCACTTGTGGAGCGTTATGCGAAACGATGATGGTTGTGCCTCCTCAAGATTGGTCACTTCGAATGGGCCGTTCATCTGGACCATATATTTTGCTCAGCTATGGTTAGAGATGGCTACATTACGTCTATATAGTTTCTGCAATGCACATGACCAGCCCCTATGAAACCATCATGAACAGCACCACACAAAATAGAAGTAGGGGTATTTAACACGATATCCTTTCATCGTCATAACATTCATCCTTCCTTTTCTTCCCCAAAGCTCTCCTTCCTAGTATTAGCTTATCGAACATACACGTAACTATTGTATTATAGAGGCCAGAAATAGTGTGCATATTGTAGTGGATTACTTCTATAGAAAGATATATCGATGTACAATATGCGGTTTTGGACACGGTTATGATTGTCATCTCTATAGGGAACAAAATAAGTAAAAAAAAAAAGTATGCTTTCTTGCTGCATAATATGTGCTCTCACAGACAAACGAACCATATATTGGCCATGAATACTTTGGTCCGTTGGTTGCGAGTGGAGGGAGACGTCTGGTGGAACTGCGTCCAACTGTTGGCCGTATTTCATATACAATTTATGAGGACCTGCCTTAAACTGTTGCTTTAAATTCAGGGGCGGGGGTGAGAATCGAAAGTCCTCATCCTCTCTCTATTCCAGAACAAGAAAGTGTGGTTCTTATTCTCGATCACCCCCTGCTGGAGGGTGGAGGATCTTGCTTTAATTTGTTACCCCTGCTGAAAAAACGTATGCCCCCAACTAAATGAAGTTACTAATCATCTTTTCATGCGCTAGCTACGACCAATCATCATATCACGTGTGCGTCGATACATGATGATTTCGAGGAAGAAGATGAGGAAGGCGGTGGGTCAGCTTTTCCCGACCAAGCTACGGTCTAATGTTGTTAGTAGCCACCCCCTGCAGCTGCAACATCATCATGATAAACGTCTTCGTGCCCGAAGAGCTTTGATGATGGTATATAAGCCCTGCTCTGCCGATCCCGCTTTCGAGTTCTCTTCCTCCCATGGCGGGGAGGACTTGATACTGTTGATGGAGGCCACCGGTGGCAGGGAATCGTCCCAAGTCGGCGGCATTCAAGGAGGCCTAGGAGAAGACTGCGGTGCCTCTCCGCCAAAAAAAGGATACTTGGCGGTTTACGTGGGAAAGGAGCGAATGAGGAGGTTCGTGATCCCGGCAAGCTACCTATCCCTGCCCGAGTTCAGGGCTTTGATGGACGGGTGGCTGACGAATTCGGATACCAACATCACCATCAACAAGAAGGCTGCGGGGGATTGGGGATTCCCATATGTGAAGAAGATGACTTTTAGGATTTACTAAACATATGTGGTGTAAAGCACCCCCACAAAATGATGAGATCAAAGAAAAAAAAGACGACGAATAATGTTGTTCGCTTGTAGAGAAATGCCCTCATCCCAGTCGTACTAACTTATTATTAGTCTTCCGAAGTAGTGTACCATTTTAAGTGGTACAATGACTTTAAAGTAAACATCTCTTTTATCAAAATTATTTTGGTAATAGGCTAGACTTTTTTTGGTTCAGGTAACTACACTTGGAGATAAAATGTCCAGATTCGTGAGTTAAGAAGAGCTTATTTGGACCATCATAACTATGGCAACACGGTGATAGACAAAGACAATAGAAAATAGCAGACACCAATTCTCTTTGCCCGTCTTTAGGGGCATTGATAATTGTTACAAAAGGTATGTCAAGGAGTCTCAAAATATGCAACCTTATGCACGCAAAGAGGCTAGACGTGAAATAAATAAATAAATAAAAAGTGGATATCAGTATAAGGCCTTCACAGAGTTGCACATTCTTGCCCAGGAGTTGACGGTCCTTCCCCCCACCCCAAAAAAGGGAAAAAAGAATATAAAAAATTACACTCCTTTCTTTGTCTCACGTGAAAAGTAGGCAATGCAGATCATCCATCCATCACATATGAATGTAGCTATGTAAATGGTGCACCCGACCCGCACTTTGATGGAGTCACCTCAAAGTCAATTTAATTAGAGCTAATTGCGGAAAGAAATGCATATACATGCTAACATATAATAATATATATAGACCTCATACTGCTGGCTGGCTGTATATGATTAGCAAGACTATTTTATTTATGACTAATTGCTAATAATGGAAAGCAAGCTCTATGCATGCATGTGATATGTTGATTGTGATTGTGACTCTGATTAAGAACCGGAGAATGCGCATCCCAACGCTTTAATCGGGTAGTTTGTCGGCCAAGTTGTTCGTACCTACATCTAATTACTCCCTCCTCCATGACATGCATTCCCAAGCTACCTTTTAATTTACTAGCTATCTCTAGAAAATGTACATTACTCTAAAGTATATGTATATGTACACTACTAACTAACCACGTGATATACAATAGGAAAATATTCTCAAAACTCTTTAAGGTGTGTAATATCAGTTAATCCTATTGTCTTTAAAGTTTTACATGTTAGTCCAGAATCCTAATGGTTTGTAACACATGTACCTTTTTGTTACGATTCCGTCTGTATATGATACATTTTTTTGCTTATCCTGGTGCATACTGTATTTCGAAAATGTCAGTATAGGACATTTACTACCCTTACCCATAACTACTTGTAAGTTTTGGATACATATTTATACCGCATCCCCATCTTTTACTTTCTTCCACTCTATTATACATGCAGGGAAGTACACAATGTTACACACATTAAATCTGTAGGTGGGTGTGCATGTGCGTGACTGTAATCTACATATAATCAGTGGGGTGGGGTGTTTCTAAACCAATCAATGTGGGCGCGCGAAGGTGTCTAAATTCAATGAATCAGCGTGCTAGTGTGATTGTGAGTTTGAATTCAGTTAGTGTGCGTGTGTATGAGAGAGGCAGGGGAGGGGGATCTGAATTCGATTAGCGTGTGCACGTACATTTGTTATTGTGTGTGTGTATATATATATATATATATATATATATATATATGTGTGTGTGTGTGTGTGTGTGTGCGTGTGCGCGCGTGCACGCGTGATTATGGCTCTAAAGTCAATCGGTGTGTGTCCACGTGTGCCCGTGTTTCTCCGTATGCATGCTTGCAAATGGGTTGTGGTGGTGTTGATATGGTTGTTGTTGGACTGATGTTGTGGTTGTGGATAATGATGGTGTTGGACTTGGAAGGGAGAAGACCATGAGGGGCGGAGGGCAGGAGTGTTCGGTTGGGGGGGGGGGGAAGGGGGGGGGGGGGGGCAAGGAAGATAATGGGTGGCATATGAAAGAAAAACTCAACACAAACAAAGGGTTAGATTCTTTTTTTTTTACAAAATTTGTCACCTCCGTTGATATTTGTCCGGTCAAGAGACATTTGATACTTCTTATAGTCAATAGAAATGCGATATTACCTCCTAAGGGCAAGGAGTTTTGAAATAGTTTTCTTATAAGAAAAAATAGTACAAGTAACATGTAGAAAGTCCAAGTGCTTTCCTAGGGATCAACAAAATGATTAGGTGCTTTAATACAGAGTTATCTCCACACCTACACTTTGAAGTTCTACTAGAAGTTGGTTGGTTCTTGGGTGTAGAAAGTAGAGTCCCTTCAAGTTCACCCACATTCATGGTCGAGTGAAAAACGTACAGTCAAAATGTATGCTCCTTTTATTATGCGGGGAAACAAAGCCTTAATAACTAAAGAATTGATCAAGCTACATACAAGCTGACTAGAAAGTCAGTTGTCCAATCACGTATAAAAAAGCATGTTATTGCATCAGTAGTTATGGTTTCTTTAAACAGCTATATACCCAAGCTAAAAGAAAATGTTAAAAATGCTTCAGCTTAGCAAGATTGCGTCATGTGCAGCCCAAATGCTGAGATGACACTTGCAAGTAGCTTTCCCAGCCCCGGATTCTCTCTCTCTCTCCTCTGCAATATTGATTCACGAACTGGCTTGTCCAAGTAAAACATAGAAGATAAGAGAATACTACCACTAATTAGGAAGAGAAGAAATTAAAGGAAAGCATGCATCATCTACACATTTGAGGATGATGATGAGAAGGGGGAGTAAGCTGCTGATCCCAGTCATTAACCATCGTCATCATCATGTCCTTGTCATCATCACCATCTTCTTCTTTATTCGGTAACAACGGGCCAACCTCATGATGAGTTTGATGGTGATGATGCAGGAAAAGCAAAACCTCGGATGATGAACTCTTGTCTTGTTCCATCATCTTCAGGATTCTCTCAAACACAAGGACCTCGCAAGGAATCTGCAGCAGTCCCTCGTTCTGAAACCCAAACTCCTCCTCGGCTTCTCGGAGCAGCATCCGAAATGCTTGGTGACCCAAATATTCGGTTGGAATGACGAACCTCTTCTTCTTCTCTTGATCTGCATCTTTCCCCACCCACACCGCCAAAAACCCTTTGGGTACCACATGATGATCGTTCAGAGTGGAGCTAGTAATGTCTGAGAAGGAAAGGGTTTTCTTGAGTAACTTGTTAATGCTGCTGCTCTTACGCGTAATACCAGCGCCAGTAGTTGCATTTCTGGCCGCTGCCGCCATTAAGGTGGGGGTGGAGGTGGTGCTACTGGTAGTAGCGTTGCTGGTAGTAGTACTAGTTGCAGCAGCAGCAGCAGCACGCTTCTTCCATTTCTTTAGAATCTGCTGAAGCCTTACTATCTCCCTTATCTTATTAGAAGACGACGACGACGAGGATGATGATTTCTTTGGATCCATATACACACTATATGTAGCTAGAGCTAGAGCTACAGCCAGAGAGCACCCTTAATATTAATTTTGGTATGTGGTGAGTGTGAATCTCTCTCTCCAATGCCTGGTTGGTGCCCTATATTTATAGAGTGCTTAATATGAGAACTTGGGATGCTTTAGTACCAGTACTGGTACTACTAGTACTTATATTCAAACAAAATTGTAGCGTGAATTTATGAGCGTCGGTTGCTGCAGCTGCAACTGCTTTCCAGAATTAAAAAAATAGAAAGCTTCATCATACCACCATAACCTGCAAGTGCAGATGCGCTTTTCATAGTCTTTTTCTTTATTATTAACCTTGTGTTAGTTTATTACTTGCTGGTTGGTTTCTTGAAGTTTGACATCCATTGGTTTCTGTACCTAGCTAGCTAGCTCCCTCTCTTTCCATCTGCTTGCGTTTAATACGCGTACACATAAAGGAATAGCTAGGAGGCTCATTGATTGGGTTGTAAAGATCAAAGCAAACCATTATTTTACTAACTGTATTTTTAGTCCCCCCCAGCTAGTTGCCTCACCGCCCGCTCTGCTGCTGCAATTATAACTGGCTCAACAGTGTTGAACTTCAAGGACGAGTGAAGTGACAAAAGGCTTTGACCAATAATCGAATTTTCGCACCATTACAATTCCAAGCCAAAAAAATAAAGTGTCAAATCTCCTGTGAGGAAAACTGCCTCCCAACATGCAAAACAAAAATGAGAGCTAACCTTACCCCAATAGACTCCTTGAGTTTTCTGATATTTAACGTGTAAAGATGGTATATGCATAACAATTGGTATCTTGCCAGAGGGCGTTTCTTTAAAATTAATTGACATGTCTAGATTTTATTGTGCCAACCCCCGTAACATTTTTTTTTACTTTTATTTTTAATTTCATGATAGCAGTAAAGTGTTTCGCTAGATCACTCTACAAACAATGATGACTACTCTTCTCAAAAGAAGTTTTCGCTCTGTGCTTCCCCCTTGAAATAATTCCACTTTGCCTTGATATCTTCACCTGCATCTCTGATGTGTATTCAATTCAATAAATTAATACGAATTGATTACTTTAATCTCCTTGCCCTCTGGTCTTTTGTTTGTTTATTGGATCTGGAAGAAGCAGAGAATCAAGGAAGATGGCACACAACAAATTCCATGTGAAATGCCCATTGCTTCAGAGTCCTGAGAAACAAAAACAACTACCACAGTATTACCACTAGTGGTTGATAATACTGCGAGCCCGCAAGTTGACAGTTTACTAGTTTATTGTAAAAGGGGCAAAATACAGAAAATATTATATGATTCGAGATTAATATTTGCTCAGACTACTTGACACCATTAGATCTTTTCTAAAACAACATCAAGCCTCTCTTTGCCCTTGCTTCTATGACATCATCAACACTTGATCCAACGATCTTAAATTATCGGGATTTTTGGTGTGAGACCATGCAATATTTAATATCTTAGCAATAATCACTTTTTCGGCTTCTACTTATTGTGTCTAGAATTACTAAATCTTTCTATTGAGTACAACCTTTTAACTTTTAATATAGTTTATACGGTCGAGCGAGTTTAAATTGTTTAATGATGGGTTTATAAATTAAACTATCATATATAGTTTCTGCAAGTGTTTTTTTTTTTGGCGGGTCACGCGTAGTTACACCCAAAATAATGAAAGAAGAAGCTTATACGTGAAGTGTTCATCTAGTTATAAGTTTCAAGAGAGAGTGTACATCAAACATAACGAACGGGTTCAATTTAGAGGAAAAAACACAAATTGTCCCTTTACTATTGGCCGTTGGGAGGTTCCCCACAGTGGAGATTAAAATACACGTAATTTTGAAGTACTGCACGGACTTCGAATTCGTGAGAGCCCTTTTTCCCCTGTTAGTATCAGAGGGGAGTGCTAACGAAGAACAAGGTCGAGCAAGCCTATATACTTGATCCCGTTGTGGTGGGGTGGGGGGAGGAAAAAGTCCTTGTACCACTGGAAATAAAGTTCATGCTTATACGTTGCTATAGCAGGCTCTACTGTCGTCCCTTATAACATATATAGACTTTAGTGAATGCAAGTATCACATGTAGATTGTACTTGTTCGGACGAAGAAGGGGAGTTGACCAATGGAGGCATGTGAAGTACTCGTAAACAAGGATATAGCATGAGTGACCACTTGCCCATTTGAGTTGGTCAAATCCAAATTCACAAATCATTGCTGGATGCCTATTATTTGGTCAATGGTCAAAGCTCATGGACACTATTCGTACACTTCTTCATCCGAAGTTTGTTTTAGTACTTCTTTATATGCCTGCCTATTTCCGCAATTGGTTATTGATATAAATTCCTCTCTTCTTTCTTCTTTTTTCCTTTTTTTGTTTTTGAAATGACTTATGCCTCCTTAGCTTAAACTTTTGTGTAGTTACAGGTTTTTTAGGCGTATTATACAAAATCCCCCCAGCTTTCTATTTACTATGCCTCAAGTCCCCAATACGTTTGGATGAAACCCTTTTTAAAGTTTAACGATTGCGCAAGTTACACATGGCATTCCTGAGCAAAGATCGAAATATGTCGAGAAAACAGTATTTACCCAGAAGCACTATTTCCCCCAAACTATCAGAACCATATCCATTTCAGCCATTAAGTGCAACAGTAAGGTCACTAACACTAACATAACAATATTATAGATGAGAAAGACCTCAAAAGGTGCGTGAAGTCACATGTCCAATGAGGATCCAAAAGTTTATAGAACAACACACCTGCAATAACTTCTAAGATGGCTGAAGGATGACAGGCTTCGCAAATAATGCCGCAGGGTAAAGATCTCGAGTAACACCTGCATGCAGGCACATGTAAAAGGAAAAACGAATTGTGATCTGGTTAAGGTACTGAAAAGTTCAGTACTCGAAGAATCAAAGATATGACAGAGAGATGCACGAACTTTCTCAAGTCCTTTTCTGTTCTAGTGTCTCTGTATTTCTTCTGTTCAAGAGAATCAAAGAACTTGCCTTTCGTTTCTGGCAGACCAATTTTACTTGAATAAAAAAGAATGAATGACATTAGAAAATACGAATAACTTTCAACATCTAGCACCAATTAGTACAAGATGAGGGGATCAACTACACCATTTCCTTGCATTTTTAGTAAAGGAAAAACAAGTTGTCAAATATAAACAGGGAGGCTCCTGCACTGAAGTAAAAAACCGATATTAGTAATAGTTAGACCAGCACAAAATACAAACAGTAAGAATCAAAGACACGACATAACAGATGAAAGAAGGCTTACTAAAGTGGTTGTTAGATGACCTTGATATTATGAATAAAACTGCAGCATTTCTTCTTTACTTTCTTTCTTCGTATACAATTGTTTGTGTGGGGGTGGTTGCTGGGGGCTGTGTTACATGAACTCTTCGGTTTGCGTGAAGTACCCATGTCGGACACTCAACACTTGGACATGGGTACGGGATATGTGTCGGACACATCTCATAGGATATGTCATTATGATACTATCTTATAGTCTTTTGTTTAATTAGTTATTGCTTTGAGACAAGACAAGTTGTCAATGAAAACCAAATGTATCACATAAATCACCTTTTTGCCTTCGAAATAACTAAAAAGCAATAACAAATATGAACATTTTGCCGTGTCCCCGTGTCTTGCATTTTCAAAATTAGACGAGTCCGACACTTGGACACGTATCCGATCCGGACACTCATACCGAGTCCATGTAACATAAGCTGGGGGCGGGGGGGGGGGGGGGGGGTGTTGGTTGGTATGGTTAACATCCAATTACCATGTGGCTTACACGAGTGGAGCCTCATAGTTCTGCGAAAAAGTTTGAATGAGATGGTGGCAGAAATCCGTTTTAACATGTATCAGATCACGGAAGAGATAAAGCTCATCCTACTCCCTGGGAGCCCAAAGGTTTGTCCCTCTTACGATGGTGATGAAGACTCTGAGCATCCATCATGCCCGATGAGGATGCTGGTAGAACTGTCAGAAGATTGACATAGTCAGACGCGTAAAAAAATATCTATACGTTTATATAAAAGATATCAAATGTTCGTGCTTTTCTATTGATGTTCCAAAATCAGTTGGTAACACACAAGGACAGCCAATTAGTTATATTTACATCTCAAAAAATGAAAGTTACATGTCAAATCAGTAATAATCCTATCAGAAGCACTTTCAAACTTACCTTTGTCAATGTATAACCCCACGTTAATCTACCTAAATATTACCCCACTCTCCAAGTAGCACTACATACTAGAACTTTAAATCGATCAAAGCTAAAAAGAAAGCGCCAGTGTCTGAAATTTTATCAATGATAATCGACTATGGCACTTGGAAGGCCAAAATGCACAAATAAACAATCTGAGAATAAAGTGATAAAAATAATTTCCTCAATGCAGCCACTAAATTCATGTAAGCCTGTAGATCAAGACCATTGTACCAAGGTTATACATATTGCGACTTTAATCAAATTCTAAACGAAGAAACTTACCCTTTCTTGGCTTGGTACATTTGATAGCATGACCTGCAGTCCTTTTTGGAGAATATGGCCTTTTGGCAGGCACGGATTTTGACGAAATTTCAGGCTTTTTTGAAGATATGAGAGCTGAAGAAAGAAGAGCCTCTACAGCCTCACGTTGTTGTTTCCTTTTCCTGATTGCAGCTTTCGGTGCTTCAATTTGATTTAAAGCTCTAGCTTCATCATTCCCTTCATCTCCCATTAGAAGACTTCCTTCATCTAAAGGCTTGTTGTTACCATCCACGATTTCCTTTTTTCTGGTATGCTCCGACTCCAAAATCTTAGGGCTTCCATTTATCACTCGCTTAGAGGGATATAAGCTATTAGATAAGCTGTCACAGCCTTTTCCATCAACTGAATCAATAGTTCCCATACTCAATTGCTTTTCACTACTACTTTTGACCCTAACTTCGTCATCTCTTACCCTATTTTCTGTGACTGTAGTCTTAGCATCTTTGACCGTTCTTTCGACACTACTTTCAACCACTACCAATTCACGACCCTTCTTTGCTGTAAATTCCCGTCCATGGCTGGCTCTAAATTTGTTGGTTTTATCAGTGTCCTTGGTTGCCGAATATAAATTTCCACTATCAGCCCCACCGCCCAAAAATTTCCTTTTCCTATCATTACCAATATTTGCATATTTATGCCGTTGTTCAGCGTCCCTGCTAACTTCTCTAACCTTTTTAGTATACTTCAGCTTTCTTGAATGTAAATGAGAGTATCCTGATACGGAATCTTTTTCCAAAATTGACTTAAAGATGGAATCATATGGCCTTTTAGCTGATACAATTAAATTTCTCTCTTCAGCATCCCTGATAAGAGCTGACCAGTTATCATTTGTCTGCAAAGTTCTTGCATTACCTAAGATCCACAAAGAGTGTTTGGCCCTCGTTAAAGAAACATTCATCCTTCTAACATCTGCAACAAACCCGATATTGCTAGAGCTGTTCCTTGAAGATGCTGAGCATGGTTTCGCTGCTCTAACCGTGGAAAGTAACAGTATATCCACCTCCCTGCCTTGAAAACCATCCACCGTATTAAACTCTATTTCAGCCATTACAGAAGATCCAAATGCACTAGAAACCGTGAACGCAAAAGGGAAAGTTGACACTTGTAAGGTGTTATAATGCCAATTCTTCCACCAATAAACTCTGACGGGTAGCTGTGAGTAGTTACAGAAAAACATGGATTTATAAAGCAATTAATGGGAAAATCCAAGTATGGAGAAAAAGAAGGTGTACCTTTTCCTGAAAAACCTTAGAATTTCAACTGCAGCATCAGCCTCGCACTCATTGTAGAGGGACAGTGCACCGGAGTTCTTCCCATTAAGCTCCTGCCCATCTATTATATCAAAGAACAAATAGGGTCCAAGGCTTTCAGTCTTATGAAATGGTGCTGCTTTGCTAGACATCTCATCACCATTTAGCAACTGGCTGTTATAGAAATGCAAAGAAGGAAAATGGGATATCTCCGGGTGCATCCTATACTGCAAGTTGGTAAGAAAAAGAGAAGCAAGGCATTAAAAAGTCAGAATGCAGCTTCCACAAACATAATAACAATGAGTACAAGTATGTCTTCAACAGGATGATGCCAAAGGTTGTAACTATTGTGTTAACTTGATTGAAGAATGCACACTCGTAGAAAGGCCATTAATTCTTCAAGTTTGGTAAATAGCTCTAGTCTCTATTTGCCCGTATATGACTGGTTAAGTCCAATTCACTTTGTAATGCACCACTTAAGTGCTTCAGTGTCTTTGCACTGCAAGATAAACTTATCAGCTAATGAGAATTAACTTGAGAATCTTTGGACTTGTCATCCTTCTCGACCAGGTGAAGAAAAAAAGGAAATCACAAAAATATTTTCATTTGCAACACAAGTCCAAAATGGCTCAAAGTGCAATTGGAAACGATTTTCCCTCTTAAGAGATTTCTCTCTATTAAAAGCTTTAGTGACCCAATTTTACAAAATCCTTGTTCAAGTTTGCATATATACTCCTCAATTTCAGCTACCTGCAAAAGAAGGTATTCAATAAAAATCTCAAACTAGCTGGCAAGGTAATCCAGCGGCCGTTGCATTTCAAAGTGGGTTAAGCATATTGGAACAGTACCTCTCTTCACTTCAAAGTTGAGAATCACAATTATTAGCAAGTCAGAAATTCAATCAACTTGTCAAACTGTACTGAAAAGATGGCAATTCGTTTTACCTGCTTGGTAAGCATAATGACAGGATGACCTGCCCTCTGTAAACGTTCAAACATGCTGCATTGATACAGATATTTACTGGCGATATTCGAAAGAACAGTTGCAGGAAGCTGCTTTGGATCGCCAACCTTCAATTATAGATACAATAAGCACAGAAGGTTCGCTCTTTGAAAAATAAAACGAAAAACTACTGTACTCTCAGAGTACTTGCATACAAAAATTAAGCTCTTACCATTATACACTTTGCCCCTCTCGATTTTAAGAGCTGTAGAGGAATAAGAGTGGCAGGTTCCAGGGCCTAGAGTTTCAGTATGGAAAATAATCAAATGGATGGACAAACCAGTGTTATGTAACCATAGAGACTAAACAACATATAAAGAAAAGAAACACTAAAAATCATACTTGAGCGGCTTCATCAATTACAACGGCGTCAAACAGTGTAGACTCGGATAAATTGCTGAACTTATGACTCGAAATAGATTCAGAACACACTCCATAAAGATCTCCACCGCAGCCACTCAATGTAGCTACAACAATTTCAGCTTCCCTTAATATAGACTTCCGCAAATTATGTTTTAGAGCTCTGCTTTCTTCATTAGCTTTCTTATCCCGCGCCTGAGCTCTGGAAAGATTAATGTAGACTGCTTTTTTATCTTGATATAATTTTCTTAGCTTTGCCTCTATTTCTGTATCAGACAAATCCCCCGTATCATCTTCTTCAGGAGCGTCAGGATCCAACAAGAGTTTTGAATTTTCATCCCTTAAGTTTGCGCGCTTGGCTTCATAGAATCTAATATTGTCTACTAGTTTCTCTAAACTAGAACGGAGAGCTGTTGTAGTCTCTCCACTAGCATCATCGCTTGCTTCACCCGTATGCATTCTCTCCTCTGCCAAACGCTGCTCAACAAGTGTGTTAATAAAGAAAGGTAGGGAATTTGGATGAACCGTCTTTGCATTACCAACCCTGACAAGAAATGGCTTGTACATCACTCCATCACTGCCATAAAGCCCCTCCCTGGATATTCTTGATTCCAATTCATCAACTGCAGCATTGGATTGTGCACAAATAAGCACCCTCCCTTTTCTGGAACCACCTATGGATTTGGAAATTGTTTCTTCATCTTTATTCAATTGCCTAGCTAAGGCTGCATCCTGCCAGGCTCCTGCAACTGCAGCAGAATGACTCATCTGCCGTTTTGCACTAGCGTACAAAGTATTGCTAGGGCTTAAACTGCCATTAAAAGGCCTTATAGTATCATTCGCTTGAGATAAGGTAAGCAAACCACTAACAATGGCAATAATAGTTCGAGTCTTGCCAGTACCTAAATGTAAAAGTAGTTCAATATAATGGACAACTCATATCTTTAGCCAAATTAACTAATCGTTGAATTTCTGGAGATATATGAAAAATTACCTGGTGGACCTTGTATAAGGGTCAAGTCAAAATCTTTTCCCAGATCCAGTGGTCCAATGGAAGCACTAATAGCTTGAAGTTGGATATCATTGAACGAAGAGTTAAGAGTTTTCTGCAAGGACTGGGACAACTTAATAAAATTCTTTCTAGGTTCATGATTTCCGAGAGTAAAGTTGATGGGATTCAAGATAATGGGAACTAAAGGAATATCCTTTATGGATGACAATGCCTGGAATTCTCAAAGTTGAGGTGTAATGCTCATAAGGCGGCTAATATACCACTTGCTCCTGTCAAGAAGGAGCTTTCTAGCTCGATTTAGACGACAACATCCATTTTGAAGATAGAACCTGATGACTAGGATATTCAATCTTTTTTTGTTGTCTTTTTCACGCCTCTCCACCTGGGGCACCATAGTCAACATCAGCAGAATAGCCAAACAAAAACAACAGAGAAATATTAAATGTAACTTGACAAACTGCACAACTTGTGTAAACGCATCCAAGACCTTCCAAAGTGGAAGATGCCCAACCTCTAAATCACAGTCAGTGACTCAGTATATTAACAGATGGTGGTCAAGGAAACAAGGTGGACTATATGGTTGCCACATGAGATTTTTTAGAAATATGCATGCAGATAGTTTCTATTGTCTTTACTAACTAGAAAGTTGCTGAATACCAGAGAGAAACTTCTTTCAGACAAATTGTGCTACCATTTCTTTTTTTCACATTGAAAAATAAGAAGGATAAGAAATGTAATATTGAATGGAAATTTGGAGACACCTTAAAGGGGGCAAAAAACCACCTGAACATGTATGCAAAATCACCAATCACTTAGAGTAAGAAGAAACTCTCCAGAAAGGCTGGGAAAGAAAAATAAGAGTCATCCTGACCCACCCCCCACCCCCCGCCTCCCCACCTAGAGAGAGTTAAAGACTTCTCCCTTTACACCCTTAACAGCTCTAGTATATATCTCTCAACATGAACCAAAAAAGACGGGAACAAAGTCCAACAAAGTCTTTCTTTTTCTTGTACAAAGTACGAAGACCTTGATCCCCTAGAGAATCACCAAAAAATACCACAAAAGCTGAAAACTAATGGTCAAAGCCATCAAACAGTTAAGGACCATAATTCCTAGCTCTTCCTCTCCCCCAAATTGGTTGCTTTCAAAGCCACGGGGAGTCCAAACTATTCCAGTATGAGTCCAATTCTGTTGTTTAACGTAAATCAAGCGTTTCTCAAGAGTTCAAGTTAAATGCGTCAACTACAGTTTCCCTTCTTGGAAACAACACGAGGCAGGAGAAACCTAATTTTGTTTAAAACGTTGCTAAAAGAGATACATAAATAAGTAAAGAGCAATATACTTTTCCAACCAAGTGAACATCGTGGGAAGAATTTTGCAGAGGCTGTCTCGTGAGCAAAATGAGGTCATTTTCATAAAAGCTTCTAGATCCTGAGAGATTAGTGTCATCGTGAACACAGCGGACAACATGAAAGTCATCAATTCTCTCAACCGAAAGCACCGATAGACTGCCACAGAACATCTCTTCTGAAGAATCCATCTCGAGAAAGGAACTACGCAGCTGTGCTTTGAACTCTTCCAATACCAATGGTCGGAAAATTGTCATATATTCATTCGGCGACTGAAAACAAACAGGGACCTCCTTTAATATCCCAGTACTTTGATTCTCCTCTTCACTCGCAGATGCTAATCCCACTGTTACAAAATAATCTATCTCAAGGATGGGTCTAAACCAATCATCAAGGCTTGGAGCTTTGAACCTTTTACGTCCATCCAGCCTATGAGAATTGACAAATCTGTTTTTCACAAGTAAGTTGAGAGGAATGACTTGTCGTTTAGGACGTGTTTATTTTTGTCACGGATGAGTCCTGACGTCTTGCAGATTTTAAACCGAGCTCCCACGGATCATCTTCAGCATCACGTACTAACTCTTTAATGACTATATCCCTCGTTTCTGAAGCTTTATTCTCACCTATACTCTTGGAACTGAGAGTTTTACCAAATGAGTTTCTCAAATCCGACACTTGCTGGGATTGAAAAGAATCAACTATATTGGAACTGAGAGTTCCATCAGACTTCTTCAACTTAGATACTTTTTCGGGAGGGAAGGTATCATTTGAAGTGCATTTGGAATTTACTTCTTTCCTCAAATCAACTCCAACTTTTGAATTGACAAGAGGTGCTAATTCTTGTTTGCCTCCCACTTTATCCGAGTCCAGCTTCCGAGAAACAAAACTAGCAGGTTCCAACATATTTGCTATACTGTCAATTTCGGGTTCATTCTTCTTCACCTTGCTACCTTGAGAAGCTGTTTTAGCAGCACCAGCACTCCCTGTTTTTCCATACGACATAACCAGACTAGACCCAGGATAAGAACGAATCACATCACAAGCAGAAACCTTTGATTCCTTCTCATCATCCGACAGAACAACCACCGAACCTGGGTCCTCCTCCTTGCTAACCAATGTCGCCGAGTCCAGAATCTTCACATCATCCTCCGAGGACAAAGTTTTCTTTCCTTTACCTGAACACACTCTCTTGAGCACTATGTCTTCAGAAGATAAAGGTTCGGACCTCGAGTTTGGTTTTTCAGGTGTACAAGACAGTTCACTCATCAATGAAACAGAAAGCCCCGAAACTTGCTTAGTCAATTCATCCACTGCAATTGTATCTGTGTTCCAAAGCCATGCGATGATGATGATTAACGTGGCCAACAACATAACAAATCTAACAATTCAATTGAAACTTACCACATGAAACAAGTTTCTCAATGTTCGAGATTGTCAGTGCAGATCTTTCTTTGCATGCCCCCTTGAGTTGACCTAGCAAGGCAACCACTGTTTGTTTCCAATATCTAGCTACAACGACTAGTGATGACTTTCCCCAATCCATCAAATCATGAAGCCAATTAAAGTTGTTTTCAACATCCAGAACCACCAAGACACAACCAAATTCCGAGAAACTTTGTCAATTGATTGCCCAACCCTTTCAAAGACAACAGGTAGAATCTCAAGTAAACGGATGCAAGTCATCTGGAAAGACAAGAACATAATAAGAACGACACCGTTAAGTGTACATGGAGGAAAGCTAATACTAGAGAGATAAATGAACTAGCAGCTCTATGCCAATTGCACATTTCATTACAAGAACCCACACAACTAGTAGCCGAACATTAGTCAATATTGCCCTC